>ML675643.1:1888917-1934071 GCA_007922155.1 Mesoclemmys tuberculata
TTTTGTTTTGACATTTTCAGAATGAAAAGTTTCACTTTTTTGTTTTGAAATTATATGTATTGTTTTTATATAACACACATTTTTAAAAGTTAAAAAGGTCAAAATTAGAGTGAAATGCTTTGATTTGATTGAAATGAAACATTTCAATCACCCGGAAATAATATTTTCCACAGAAAATTGTTTCACAGGAAATTTCAAAATTTTTGGTTTTCATTCCATTTCAGAAGATTTTTTTTTAAATCACAGAACATCCCACAAAACCAAAAATCCAATTCATGTGCAGCCCTTTACTATCATCCTAGTAATGCTCAAGTATGGGCTACATACATTATTATTATTTATGCTGGAAGCTTAAAATGTTGTAGAATTCCTTTCTTTCTGTGCAAATGATTCTTTCTATAACCTCAGTTTCATCATTCTTTTTTCCTGATGTCAATTAGTTTTCAACAACAAAAGTGAAAGGATGTAAATATTACGCGGAACATAGAATGCTTTGTGAGAAGACTGAGGAACGCTATCAAAACTGGCCTTAATCAATTGACATGTGGCACCTAATCCGAGTTCTGGTGTGCTTTCTTTTTGTCTTTTTATTCTCAATAAAGAAAAACAGCACAGAAAAAAAGTACAAATATAAAATCTTCATGAGAAGAAAATAGATGGCCAAATCCTTTGCTGTAATCCACAAATCCTTGTGTAAATCAACATTGCCAGGCTATGGCACCCTATCTTATCTGCCTACTGACTTCTAAAATTCCCACCTGGCTCTGCTCATGAGAAAACTTCCTGGATTTAAACATACAGAGTACCAGAAGAACAGAATCAGAGCACCATACACCTTCACAGACAGCTGTGACTGAGAATGGAATTTGTTGACATTTGTTCCTAACAACTGATGTGACAAAGCCCTGATGAAATAGATGTCCCATTTTTTGCTTTTAAGATTGGTTTTCTATTATGAATGCGTATTTGAACAGTGACTGAATTCATTTGGTGATGGAAAACAAAACTTTATTAGTAATAAAAAATGTTTTGAGGATGCCCACAGACCAAGGCTCCCAGCTGAAGGTCCCCTCGGTAGCACTAACTGTGAAGACAGTCTAATAGAGTTCAAGCCCCAATTCAGGAAAGTACGTTCAAACCAGCAGATCAAATGCATGCTTAACTTTAAGCACGTGCTTATGTCCCATTGAAGGTGACAAAAGTTAAGCAGATGCTTCAAGTTAAGTGTGTACTTAAGTGCTTTCTGGAATAGGGACTCTACCAAATGCAAGGGATTCAGCTCGACACAGAACATCACCTTTAACTTCCCACTGGCTTTTTCGGAAGAGATCGGTGACCATATTGTGAGTTTAAATAAAAACATCAGATAGAGTATTCTAACAATTGTGGTTGACAGTTTCCTGAAAAATATGAATGTTAAAAAGTGTGGTAAAATGTCATATAATCAATTTCCCAGTTTCCTAAACTCACTGCTTTTGATCTCCAACAAAAAGATTTATTGAATGGTTTTCATTTTTACATAAACCTAGTCCAAATTACAGCGATTTAAAGCTAGGATTTTTTTTTTAAAAGGGCATGTAAAGAAAGTGATTTTTAAGGCTGCGATTTTTTATTCTTTCTAGCTTTTATTGTTTCAAGCAAAGGGTTGTTTTGGCAGGTTTATGGGGTGGCATCGGTTTCTCTGACATGTCTGAAAGATTGCATGCTTGTGTTTTATTTTTGGAGCCACTACAGTGTTATCAGCATGTTAAAAACAATTTACTTTGATTAAAAGTTAAATCAACTATGTTGATACATAGGCTTATGATTCCATATGGCAAACCCTATCTAGGCCAGCATCCTTTCTCCATTAGTGGCCAATATGGGATGTTTTCAGAGAAGGTGACTCGTTTCCCCTTAATAATATCCCTACAGCACTTTAAATGAGGGATCATTCTCTCCTGAAATTCCCACACACAATCATGCTATGCCTCAAAAGGTGAAGGAAGTTACTCTCACTGTAAGGGTACTGTAAGTCTGGCAAACCTGTGCTTGTTGTTATTGATAGTGAAATTAAACCAACCCATTAACAAAATAAATAAATGCAGCCATGGTATTTAACTGGATGATCTCTTGCTGCATCTCTTGCATAGACTGACCATAGGCTGCATGAAGGATCATTTCCTTTTACTTCTTCTTTAGTATTCAATCATTTATAGCTATTTAATTTCATCTAGTTCTCATATTACAGGACATGGTAAAAAAAAAAAAAAAGGAGAGAGAAAAAAAGCCAGTTTTCATTAATCGATGCCACATCTTATAGTTAGGGTGAATGATGAAGAAAAAGCAAAGTAGGTCCTTTTGGGACTATTCATAGCCCGAAACACTATGCTTGGGAGTGTTTGCAGAACTGGGCCCTTAATTTGGTTTCAAACTATAGCTCTGCCATCCTCACAGCGTTCCCAGTGCTGCTTTGTTCTGTGCAAGATGGCATCCTAAAAGAAATAATTTCTGATATTTATTGATTTTTTAAAGCCACCTTTGTAGCTTTTCTGTAATTGTAATAATGGTATAAGCAACCTTTACCAGTAGCCCTGCATTTAACGCCCCTATAGTAACAAGGCCAAATTCAAGAGAAGGGGAGAGAGAGTCAAGTTAGGAACCTGATTTCATCTTTAACCTTCAAAGACATTTTGTTTGCGCTTGTTTGAGTTGTGTTCTGTATATGTTCATTCTATGAGCCAAATTCACCACATGAAAGTACGTAGGTGATGCTAGGGATAAAGTGGGCTCAGGGAGGCTTCTCAAAATAGACTCACACAAACCAAAATAGTGCTGCACATGAGACAAAAATATCTCTTTCCTGAATATGAACTGGGGGCAGCGGGGAAGGACCAATGGAAGTTCATGATCAAACTTAAGATTTGGTGATGGTCCAATTTTCTAAAAATACCATTGAACAACATAATCAAAAAGTCTGTGAGTGTGTATTTTCTGTTTTCCCCTTGCCTGTCTCATCTGAATTTTCCTACCAATTTCCTGAAAGCACTTCCGGATTTCACACCATAAACATCCTCTACTTTTATTTGACTAATGTTTCCTATGGTGTGAAGCCTTCCTCTGGGCTTCTCCAGAACTGCCTCTGTGTTTCCCTATCTTTGATGATCTCCACAATAAATGAAAAACAACCCTTCCTTTTTTGCAGATCGGCATGTGTCATTCTCTTGGATCTCAAGACTGTGGGCCTCACTTCAGGGCAGACTGTTCATTAACAGGCAAGTTAACTCAGTGCCAGCTGTGACTCTCTTAACTGCTTAGACACATCAGCTAACCACACTGTTTATAAACTCCCTTGGAACTTGCCAGCCTTAAAAACGAATTTTAAAAAGTCCCCTTGGAACTACGGTCCCTCTTGACACCAAGTAAGTGGATCCTGTGGTATTAGGCCCCTTTCACCATATTATCACAGAAAATCCAAGTTCCTCTGTTGCCAAAGGATCAGACACATACCACAGGTCAGTTCTCCCTCCTTTATGCAATGAAACAATGCGCAGTTTGACCCTGTAATAAACGTATTTTGGCTTTATGAACTAAATGAAAATGAAACGCGAGATAGCTGCTCAATGCTAAGAATTGTAAAGACATAGACAGGCAAAGGCAACGTTAAGTTATTATCTTATAAAACATCTGTTCCTACTGATAAAGTTTTATAGGTTCAGTTTCTAAGGCTTTTCCCAGGTGCGGCAGCCAGCAGTCCTTTACCTCGCAGACAAAGTCCTGGCCTCTGAGGATCCAGTCTGGTCAAAAGAACTGTGTTTCCTTCTACTGGGCAGCTTTTATCTGAAAACCAAGCCAGGTGACTGCTCAGACCCCAGGGCTCACAGATGCAAAAGGTGAATGGGAGGAGTCCATGGGGTAATTCTTCAGTGACTCTTCCCTGGCTGAGAATTACCCCTTCTCCATCGTCATGTAAACTGGTTTCTACCTACTGTACTGAGAAATCAAGGCATTTCCTCAGGACACAGTTGCTTTTTAATGTTGATCCGTTGACCGCTCTCTCCCCTCAAGGGTGTAGCCCATGGGCAA
Organism: Mesoclemmys tuberculata; assembly: GCA_007922155.1. Lineage (NCBI taxonomy): Eukaryota > Metazoa > Chordata > Testudines > Chelidae > Mesoclemmys > Mesoclemmys tuberculata. The sequence continues at coordinate 1,892,983 of ML675643.1, forward strand.
AACTCTGCAACAATGAATGGCTGTTGTTATCCTAGAATCATAGCATAGCATATGGGCTGTCACTGGACGTGGCATGAGGAATGTCAGGAACTGGGAGTCCTGGAGCACATAATCATCACTCCGCGAGATAGAACCACGCTGGAGAAGACCCTGAAGGATGCCATCCATTGGCAGTACGTGAAAAACCTGAGATGGAATCCAGACTAGGGCAAGGCCTTCGAGATGAAGTGCAAGTGGGACACCAGCAACCACTTCCTCTCCGGGGGCAGTTTCACCTGATTTGCCAGATCACGGGGGCTGCCCCAGCCACATGAGAGTAATGTAACACACATGTACAGATATTACTCTTAACATGTGAAATACAGGAGTTGGCATTTGTGTGTTACCATCCTCCATCCACCAGCATTTAGGGAAGTCCAAACACTGCATATTTTACTGTGATTTTAACAACTTAATTTGTATAACATTCTGCCAGCATTACATCTTACAGACTCTCAGTTGATACATAGGCCTAGAGCTGGCGTAAACCTCCAGCATCACAGTTTGCTTTCTACGTTTTTCCCCACCTGCTAAGCAATGAGCACTTACCGCCTGCGTTAGTCTGCTGGTTGGTTTGCAAAGGTAATGTGTAGGTGGCATTACTTCTCACTAATCCTGGTCCAGAGCAGCTTTGTACATAGAGGGAACCAGGGCAGGGAAATTCTAGGGGTTCACCAGACATCAGTCTCTAGAAGAAGGAGTTCAGTCTCCTCCCACTCATAGGACAAGTGGGAGTTCAGCATCTAGAAATTATGGGTCCCTGATATCCCTGTAGAGATTTGCTGTAGTGGCCAAGGCCATCCCTCCAGAAGGTCTTTGCTTCCATGCAAGCTCCGGAATTCCCTATTTCCAGCTAGCTATGGGTTGCTTGACAAAGACTCCTGATACATACAGCTGCCCTCAGAATGCCTCCCTTTCCAAAGAGAGCTCCTGCAGAGCCTGAGCTAAAACCCATTGAAGTCAACGGATGCACATGCATCAAGAGAGCATTGGATCAGGCCCATGGGAAGTTAGCACAAACTCAGGCTACATGAACTTTTCAAAAGTTTCATGCTGTTTGGTAGGGCCATCCCTACCAAAAGGGACTGAGAAAGGGGACTGTGCGTAACACACGTTCCCAGCCCTGCCTCCTCCTCCTCCTGCTCCCCCCTTTGAAAATTTGAGTTGTACTGTAGGTACGGAGCCACCCACCACTAAAATAAGGACAACCTCTAGAACTATTCAGCATCCGCTAAGCTACACAGCAATCCGGGAATAGGACCAAACTGCTCTTTCCCATTTGAAGCAATGGCAGACTGTAACTACCCATTCTGGAATATAGATGTCAGGCCACTTTAAATGTTGTGGAAATTTTGAACTTTTGAGCACTTTTGGAAGAAAACATTTCATAAGGCGAAGAGGCAAGTTGTCTTCACTTCACAGAGAGCCTCTTCCTTAACTAATATTTGCAATACTGATGGGGAAAGACACTGGATGTTCCAACTGGTTTTTGTATTATTTTTACTATTATTTTTTAAAACTTCTTTTGTTGTCATTAACGTACATGAACTTTACATACAAGCATTAATAAATCTGATTCATAATCTGTATTTGGTACCTTAAAAAAGACCAATTTGTGTTTGGTCAACCTTTTATTAACTGGGTATTTATTTTGTTCAAATTCCTCAAATGGTAACCCTCTATACTCATTCCTGATACAAAGCTGTCAGTCATTTTTTCTCATTGAAAGTTTCCCGTTTCTCCAGGCCACTGTTGTTGCCAAATACTCCTTTTCTAACAGCAAGCTATCACATATCACATTTGTCTGCTGATAGCAACTGTGTTATCAATGGGCCGTTCCCTGAGACACTAACCTGATAGACCCACTATGGGATCTGTCGGCAGCCTAACTATAGTTATTTTGAAAAATCCATTTGTTTTCCTCCAAAATACTGTTATTTTAGGGCATTCACACCATAGATGCAGATTATTATTCATTTTAATTGAGCTAACAGTGTGCTTAGCCTTTCAAAAGCTGTTGAGACACAATCCCTTCCCCAAGTACTTACAACCTGGGACAGATCAGATACATACGTTACCTGCTTTTCACATGTACTGCCGAGCGCCCAAACACATGCATTGCCTGTGGACTCCAGCTGAAACAGCTGATGTTCAGCAATTCAGAAAGTCAGGCCCACACTTAGGATGTCAGGGGATACTTAAGGACCTATATTTTCATAAGTGAGTGGTGGTTTTGGACGTACTAATTTTGGCCCCAGCTCCTGAGGCATCTTGAAAAGGCCTATAAGTGGGCTGGGGTCTCCAAGTGCACCCCCTTGCAGCACGGCATGCTGTTACAGTCCCCTGCCTCAGTTCCCCTTCAGATTCCTTGGAATAACCCATCCACAGCCAAAAGTCTTTAAAACAATATTCACCTTCTCTTGCGGTCTGATTTATTCAACACTGTCCAACTCCCAGAGAGGCCCTATATTGTCCACCCTGAGATCCAGGATTTCCACAGCCCTTCTTCATGGGACTGTGTGGTTCAAGTGCTGGCCTCTCAGGCCTGTGAGCTCTCCCCTTTAGATTAGCATTTCCACAGCCCTCCTCTCAGCTGGCTCTCTCTGACTATATTTGGAGCCTCCTTTTTGATTCACCTACCCAGGCACATGATCACTCTCTTAATCCTGCCCACATGGGTTAAGTAACCCCAGACACCTGGCTGGGCAAGAGGGGACCCTTGCACTGCCCACTGTCCCATGCCCTCAAAGGGAAAATATTTGGTTTTTCCTATAACCTCCGCACCCCTCCGTCAGACACTAACTAATCCCCAGGCCCACCTTCCTCTCACTCAGTGTCCAGTTTGGTTATTCCAGACACTTGGAATGGGGTAACTGGCCTTTCAAACTATTTCTTTGGGTCTTAAAAGGACACTACTCCTTTCCAGGCCCCGATTTTCATCCCTGGGAAAATCAAGGCTCTTTTATGAGGCCTCTAATGTTGGGCACCCCAAAAATGAGCAACCCCAATTTACTAGTCACTGGTGTAAATGCAGGCCATGATAATTGGGGCACTGTGCAAGTCTTGCAGAGGGCAATTTTGAAAAGCTTCACAGAGGACAAATGGAATTTGAACGAGGTGGGGGAGGTCATTTGATGCATGAGAAATCAGGAGAATTTCAAGTGCAGGAGGAACAATGTTGAGGAGTAGCAGTCAGCATTTATGCCAGTGCCTTTAAATAGCCCTCTTAAAGTCACCGTATCTGTATAACTAGCTAACTACAGCCATTGATAGGTTACTGCCCTACTGATGATGTTTTTTTTCCAAACTAGTTTCTCAAGCCAATCTTCAATGCCAATTTTGTTTGAGCAACATTTTATTAGGAGACAAAATGGCCAGGAATATAACAGCCTGCCTCCAGGTGGCCAAAGATAACAAGTGAAGCAATAGTTAGAAACGAGAATACTGCAAGATGGAGGGAGGGATCTACAATATAACGGGTTTTATTGGTAAATACTGAATATAAATTCTGTTACCTGACACCTTGCAATATTGGCAATTCTGCCAAATACCAGGCATCTTGTGTTTGTCCATTTCTCATTGTTAGATTATGTGCTATCTGATGATCTGTACAACATATACATAATGTTATTGGAGCTGTAAGCTATTATGTCCAGAAAATATTAAATTATGTACTACCTTTCTTTCTTTCTTAACAGCTGGAAGACTCAAGAATACGTGTATTCTGAAAGTCCTGTATTTGTAACAGTAACCACCAATACCAGGAGTAATTTGGCTGTATTTACCATTTATGTTTTAAAAGCTTCAGTGAGAAGCCGAGAGAATTCTTTGCCTGTCATGCTCCAATGACTTTTTAACATTCTTGTTTTTGGAGTAGGGAGATAACAATAGGAGAAGTTTGCTAACATAACAAAAAGAGAACCCCAAAAAACAAAAAAACAAAAAAACCCAAGGCACCGGCCCTGGAAGCCTGGCTGTTTTAGTTCCATGAGCTCTGCATTTATTATTACAGATGATGAAGTACACTGCCGAGAAGAGTTCAAAGCCAAGAGAGCCTCCAGACTGCGGGTGCTGCAGAAAAATGGCTATTTTATTATTCTATTTTCAGTTGCTTTTTTTCTTAAAGGGAAAGAGAAAGATTAATTTACTTTTCAGAAAGCTAGATCCCACACTGTCCCTTTCCGGTGGTGTTTAAATTGACCCGGTTTTGTTGTGAAAGACTCTGTGATGGACAAAAGAAAAGGAAAAGAGAAGTTTCAGCTTGTTAACATTTCACTTTCCACATGCATCCTACACAAGGTCTGTTGATGGAGGCGCGGCTGGGCCAAATTTGAGTGGTGTATGTGCCAGGTTGCAACTGCACTCATTCAAATTGCATGGGTTTGGACCCTCTCAAATGGAGGGTGGGGGTGGAGGAAGCCTAAGGAAATCTGCCCCTTTTGCCTCCTCCTCTGGGTGGTGCTGCTTCTGATCTGTAGGACCTGTGGTGGGGCAATACTGAGAGGGCGAGTTCTGGACAAAGTAACATAACAGACCCAGCATCTCCTCACCTACCTCAGCTCCTTCCCCAACTCCACTGCAGAGACTCCAGTCACACCTGGGCCCTTCCTACAAAAAGAGCCCCTTCGTGGTGTAGAAAAACCACAGAGGTAGCATTGCGGCTGCTCTCAAAAACAGAGATCTGCATTGTTAAATGCATCGTACACATCAACTGTCTGCCAATAGATTCTGACACGTGAGAACCTATTCTTCTGACTCCTCCCCCAGGTTCTATTCCCGCCCCTCAAAGCTCAATCTCAGCAGTGGTGAGTGAGAGTGAAGCAGCAAAGCAAGAAGGTGAAACATACTATAAAGTAACCTTTTCCTTCCACATGCTCTTCTTGTTGACCCTCTTCCATAGGTCTTGGATTTTCCATTTCAGCCCCCTTGCCCCCAACCTGGACCGACACACATAGTAGCTCCTAGTTTATAGATCGTTCCCATGCTTCAGAAGTTCAAACCTAACATATATTTCATTGTCGCATATTTATTTCTAATGCATGGTGATTCATTTGGTGAACTGCCCTCCCGGGTGCTGTAAACAAGGCTGAGGCTATCAGAATTTATGTCTGAATTTGTAGAACCATTGTGCCAAACTGATTCTTTTCTTAGTACATCCTGGGCAAGGCTTCAACTGAGTCCCAGAGGCTAACTGTCTTAAAAAATACCCCACTTTGCCATGCAACCCTAAACATCCTTCAGCACTTGTTGAAGGGCTGGGTAGTAGGAGATTTCTTACAGGAACGAAGAATCCATGTTTCTAACAGAATGCTGATGAGCACCTCCAGAGTTATTTGAGGATTATTTTTCATAAGGAACATTTATGAGGTAACCGTTGGCATTGGGAGAGCATTTCATTCAGCCAGCTACTTACTGAAAATGACACATCCTGAACCCTAAAAAAAAATTTAAGAAAATATCAAAGGCTGCATTCTTTTCCACCACAGTGACCCCTTTGTTAACTTCTACCCAAAAGTTTCCCTAACAAAGCATGATACAGGAGCCTTATTAAACCGTGATTATATGGCGTGTCCCCATAGAAGTCGGCTCATTCTGCTGTTGGTGTGGCTTCCTCAGCCTTTTTACAATATGAAGGCTTATGAAAGAGCTGTAATATCTTTCCCCATGATTGTCCTCCTTGGTCTTTGCCTCTGCGCCTGTCACGCTTGGCATCGTTTCAGCGGATAACATTTTAATTTAAAGTACATTAGATGCATAATTCGCCACGCAGGGATCCCGGTGAAAGGCCTGATGTAATCCTCCTTTAAGTCAATGGAAAGACTCTTGCTGAGTCCAAATGGGTTTTGGATCAGGCCTTATGTGAACTTCCTTGGCTTCTATAAAAGTAGAACCACCAGTCACTGGACTCATTTGGATCTGCTTTTACCATCAACTGAATCTAATTTTCTCCCACCACTTTCCCCTTCTGCCCCTTTTTTTGTACTGGAATTTTAAAACGTGGCATGGAGTAAATCAGTGCAGCTAATTCTAAATTGTTATTATTATCTTTTATTAGAATACCAGTGCTAATGTCTAAGCAACCAGGACCTCTAACAGTCAAACAGCTCAATGTGCAGTACCCTTAGTCCTGAAACAAAATCCCATATAGCGTTTGCCTGACTGTCAGCTCTCATCCACCGATGTACGGAGAGTGAGTCTCTTTCATCAAAGAGGTGACTCACTTAACATGTTGTCCAGTGCTTTGTGCTAATGGCAATCACTGAATAAAGAAATAAATAATAGATCTGTGGATTTTAAGGCCAGCACGGACTATCGTGATCTACCTGTCTAACCTCCTGCATAACACAGGCCATAGAACCTCACCTAGTAATTTCTGCATCAAGCCCCTAACTTCTGTTGGAGCTGCAGCACAAAAATGATATTGCAATGAAATATTTCGAACTATATTTTTTGTTACTATTTCGTGCAAGAAATGCTGCAAAAACACCATTTTGCAAGTAATATAAAGAGTCTGAGGCACATGGGACCAGACTATGACTGGCCCTGTGTGGAAGGGAGGGAAGGTTCAAAACACCTTTTTTCCCTGTTGACCTCCTGCATCTATGCCATGTGGCTTGTCAGTGGATTCTCTGCTCCATATTAGCTGCAGTCTCCTTTAAATAGGAAGGAAAGGGAGGAGTTAGAGCAAAACTATTTCTCACCTCTTCATCAGCCAGCAGATCCCTCTGTTCACAGAAGGGAATATGTGCTGCCTTTTTTCAGAGGGTGGCAAAGAGGCTGTAGCAATCTGTCTTTTCTGGAGGTTCCTGGTGGAATTCTGGCTGAATCAAGAGGAATTCTTCATGGTGTATCTAGTGCCATGTGGCCTCCGTACAACCCCTGTAACTCAGGGCTGTGTCAGAGAGGCACCATCTCACTCATACCGATGCAATTTAAATCACTTTTTACAAAGCGCGAATGTGGATAAATATTTGTATAAGATAAGATCAGTGAGCAGCAGAGCAATATTTCAAAGGGCTGAGCTTGGCCAACAAGCCAGTTGTGTCAAATGCTTAAGAAAACAACAAAAAGGAAAAGTATAAAATCAGTATAGACAGGTGTTTACTTAGCGCAAAATTCTGTCAGTGGAGGTTCTGCACATGGAACAGGCGCAGGAAATGCAATGGAGATCAGAGAGCCACCAAAGAAGAAACCAGTAGAGACGACAGTGTATCCATAAGGGTGAAGACTGCGCAGATCAGAAAGGAGATTTCATTTTTTGGTGCTATTCTGGGGTCTGATCCTGCAGTGAGTCAAATCTATCCTGATGCAAGAGGCGTTCTTGCCTGCCACCGACTCCATTGGGCGTAGATGGTGCTCAACACCTTGGAGGATCAGAGCCATAGAGAGATACAAGATTCAGGTTCCTCATGGGCTAGTTGAGGATGCAATAAAGCAGGCACCATTCAACCTCCACATTCATGCCGCGCAGGAGCTCTGGCATCTTCCTGTACTTAGAACGGGAGCTGCCATGTTATTACAGGCACACACTGGCAAATGTTCACAGATTCTTGGAAGGGCTTATTACGCTCATGCAATCTAACCTCATGCATAACACAGGCCATAGAGGTTCACCCACCGATTTCCGCACTGAGCCCATATCTTGCGTTGAAGTATTGGGAGTCTGTAATAATACCCAGACTCCATGGGCATTCTGACACTCTTATCCTTATCCACAAGGAGGGAGAGGAGGGCCATTAGGGTAAATACCATTTCTTGACATTTTCCTGGAATTACATTATTATCCACAGAATACTAATCCTGGAAGTAGAAAAGTTGCAAATGGCTATAACATATGGTGGGCTTTTGTGCGTAAGAGGCCTTCAATAGCAAGTTGAGGCATTTCCCTACATTCTGTCAGAATACTGGCTGCACACTTGATATTTTGTTGATAAAGAGGAGCCTCTTTCTCCGTGCACCCTCAAAGATCGCTCACAGCATTTGCGTTTTATACTAAGGACCAGATTTTTGATACCTTTATTCATGTTAAATGGTAGTAACTTTTTCCATGGCTAGTCAAGTGGAAATCAACCGGACCATTCATGGAGTAAGGTGCTACTCAACATGAAGAAGACCCTAAATCTTTATGCTGTAGGTAATAACACTTAGAACTTATATAACACCTTATATCCAACAGTGCACAGAACATACAGGGTAAATAATCAGTGCGATTTATTGCACAGATTTTGCAAATGAAAAAATAGAAGAGTTAAGGCCAAAAATGTTTCAACATGAAATCAGTAAAAGTCTGGATGCTCAGCACTCTCTGAAAATTTGGCTATTTATTGAGGTGCCTGATATTGCTTTAGGTTCCTAATTTTAGGTATCCAAGTTTGAAAATGTTGGTCTATGTGACTTATGCAAGGAACACAAGGTCAAGGGATTATCAAGGAACTGATCCCAAAAGACTTGACTAACAGCCCCCCTCCTCCTCTAACTACTAGACCACACTCTTCTTTCTCTTCCAGATGTTTTGCACTTCCTTTTTCTCTGCCAGGTGTTTTTAGCACATCTATGAACTCAGAGATTTCAGACTGTACTAAGATATTATCCCAGCCTAGTTTTAAATAAACTGTCATGAGTCTGTCTCAGTGGAAGAGTTCTGCTGCCAGAAACAGTACATAATTTGTAAGTGTTATATGATTTTTTAAAGTTATAAGACAAGATATTAGGAAACAAATGATCAATGGAACAGATTCCTTCTGGTAACCAAAATTACCATATAATTGATTTTTATATACTTATCTTAAGAAATGAGTAACAGCCCATATGGTCATTTTGGAATTTAGCTATACATTGGATTTAAAGCCTCTCAGAAGATTTCTCCAAGTTTTCCACATATAATCAATGGTGATTAGGAGAGGATATGAATCATTATGCTGCTTAGGGCTGTGAGAACATGTTCTAATGGCAAGGGAGTCACACATTCTTCTTTAAGCACTCAACTAGGGTTCTCCAAAGCATGAGCAAACCAAATGGCAGAAAGTACAAGTGTCAAAGTACTGACTGCAGACTCGTTATGGAACTGAAAGCCTCTTGCTTTAGATGTTTGTGAATAAGATTTATTTGGGGCCTGGTTCAAAGTCAACTGAAGTCAATGGGAGTCTTTCCCTACAAGTACTGTAGATGTTCACCCTAAAATGTACATTTGTAGAGTCATAGATTTTTAAGGCCAGAAGAGACCATTATGATCACCTCGTCTGACATCCTGCATCACACAGGCCAAGGACCTGATGATTTCTCCATCACGCCCATCACTTTTGTCCAAGCTATGGCATCTCTTTTTGAAAGACATCCAGTCTCGACCTAAAGGCTGAAAGTGAATCTACCATGTCCCTAGGTCAGGTATAACTTCATAATGTTAGCTAGAAAGAATTCAGAGACAGACTGTTGCAATGAAACCCTCGTCTATAGTTTTACTAGAGCACTGACTGATTGTTCTATGATGAGAGCCAAGGGTAGTCTACAAAACAGCTGAAAGCTTAGAGGTTAAAACTTGAAATGAAGACAAACCTTTTGTAATATGCATGTTATGGCACATGATGAACTGTTTGAGAGAGGAATTCTTTCCAGGACGCTATAAGACATTTTATATAAACTAATCATCCATCTAAAATGAGGATGAAAGTGAAATGTACTGACTAGACAGAGAGAAAGGAAGGCAATATTTTGGCTGCAATTTTAATACAGGTTCTAGGATAGCATTATCAGATAATTAATATCTGTAAAGCACTTTGAAGATGAGACCAACATACCCACACTCATGCAAATACTGTGCTCCTTGCAGTTCGTCAGACATAAGTAAGCATTTGCAGCACAACGATAATAATTAAAAATACTCGTTCTTTTTATCCATAGATTTGAAAGTGCTTTATAAAAGGGGTATCCCCATTTTACATTTGGGGAAATTGAGGCACAGAGCTCTGCCCAAAGTCAGACAGCAGGCCAGTAGTTCAGCTGGGGAATAGAATGTACATTTCCTGATACCCATACTACAGTCCTATCCCCTTGATCAAGTCCCTCAGGGTTAAGCCATCGGGGGACAAATCCTACATTCCTCAAGGCTTAATCCTGTTCCTGTTAGAGTCACTGGCTTCAAGAAGAGCTGAAATAGGCCCTTCATCCTTACTTAGGTACTATTATCATTGAAATTAATTGGTGTTTTGCCTGTGCTGCAGATTTTCGTTCCTTATTATTCTATTATGAGAGACATATATCTGGGTGGTTTCCTAATTAACAAGAACCACTAAATTACTTATCAAGTCTGATCAAGAGTTTTTCTGTTCCTCAGCCCGCTGTTGATTTAACCAGAATGCGGCTTAGAGGGATCTGCTTTTTCCAGCAAGGGAGGCCCGTAACTTGTATGGCCTGTCAGGCACCCCATGCTGCAAAGGCAGGATCCTCAGCTGTTTCTGAGAGCTGTGCTGCAGCACAGCCAAACTGATGTGCCGGCCCTGAATGGCCTCCCGTGCCAAGAACAACAATAAATAACCTGTTCTTAACCGAGCTCCAAGTAGCAAGACTGTTTCCAAGCTCAGCTGGGGCCTTTTCCTTTTTTGTCTGAGAAAAGTCAAACTGCCCTCGAGATACCTTGGAAATAATCACGTTACAGGGAAGGCAGCGGAGGGGGATATTTAATGCAAGGCCTGCAGTGACATCCACTTTAAAAACATTTCAATCAAAACAACTCAATGGCGATATCAATGCCAGATTAGTCAAACAGAAAATAAGAGGAGCAGCTGATTCTGGTTTCTCCCTGACAATTAACACAATTAGAAGCACCTTTTAGTGTGAAACAATTTAAACCTGCGATCCAAAGGCTACATGTTATCAAAAGAAAATTCAATCAAAATAAACTGTCACAGTTTCTGAAAGGGGCAATGCACTGTAAGTATAGTATTCAGATAAATCAAATAGCTGGCTTGATGGGCTAATCCTTTGGTTCTGGGTTTATATGTGATTAAATCCTCTGAGGTTTCAGATTTCGACAGGGATTCTGAATTTCTCAGTGAACCTCTACTCACATTCAGTGACTAGACAGACTTGTTTCCAGACCTCTTCCTCTTAGAAGATGGAGCTGTGAGAGTATCAATAGATGTGTGCAAAACAGTTATGAGAGAATGCACAGTGGCTCAACCCTTATGGTTCTTCATGGCCCTGTTTTCATGGGAAGATTTTGGAGAAAAAATATTTTCAGCCAATTGACCACGGGAAGTGATGGTAGGACTCCAAATGATGGAATTTTAGCTCACAAACGACCTAAAGCATTTGTCATACATTTATCTGCCTGCCCTGAGTGGCTTCATTCACCTTTCAAGTCATAGGGGAAGGAGAACCATAAGATTTAAGTTTTCTACATGAATAATTTATGTGTGTCAGCTATATTGGGACTTCTTCCACACTGTGTCCTGCATCTGGGCCTTGGTAGCATGAGAAGTCCACCTGGAGTTTTGCCATTGACTTCAGTGGGCAGCTGGATCAGGCCTGGCACAACTATATTGTAGAATGGTGCAAAGGAGAGACAGGAACAAACCAAAATCCTGGTTCTGAACCACTTCAGGTTCCAAACCCCCATGATCACTTTTTGGGAGGGGGTTGTGAGGTTGAGAATTCAGATCTGGAGAGTGCAGTACTCCAGTTCTCAGTGGATGGGGTACCCACATCATGAAAGCTACAGTCAACGTTAGCACCAATTTGCACAGTCTTGTGGGCGATCTCAGAAACCAGATCCCAAGGTCAGAACTGGCCGTGGAGAGTGAACTCTGATTGAGGACGCTTTTGAGATCATGCCCCCTGCTCAAGATTGAGGCACATTAGTGTAATCATGTGGGCAAGTTTGTATCATCACCACCTGTCCTGTACAGTCCTGGTCTTTTACAATTCATCCAGGAAGAGAGTCTCATTCTCTCTTTTTATAAACAAGAACTCAAGAAAAGCAGGAAACCCCAGTAGGAGAAAGGACATTGTAAAGGACCAGGATGATACCTAGGAAGGGATCCTACTTTTTGTGCAAATGGGAACAGATTTGAATCCTGGCTAATTTCTCACACAAATTATAAAATTTCCCATGAGAAAGCTCCCCAGCTTCCACTGCAAGTTGAGATGCACTTCTTCATCCTTGCCTTCTTGAACATAAAAATACAGCAGAATGTACATAATTATAAATACCCAACCAAAACAAAAACATACCATAGCACCTGCAATTTTTCCCTGGGAGAGAGGATGGGAGAACAACCCACACGTGACAGACGTATAATCATGTCACTTAATGCACAACTGGAAAGCACTCAGATATTAGAGTGATGGGCACAGTATAAGAACTAGACTAGAAAGATTGTGTTCACATGGCTACATTGTAGTTCCTTTTATAAGCATTACGTTCATTCGAAAAGAAAATCTTTTAAAGTCTTGTCATGATCCAGTTGTTACCCACCTGTTGTGGATTAGTGCTAAAGCTACAATAAGACATGAAAGATATAGAAAAGTAAAGAAACCGGTATAATGTATCAGATACCCTCTATACCATGGTACACTCTTATTAAATGTTTAAAGCAGTGGACCAGACTGGCAAATTCAATGAGTTTAAAGACATTATGCTGATTACGCTATAAGATAACACTACATCGTTTTTGTTAAGAACCACTGCCACTGAGTCAAAGGGAGATTTTTTTCCTTCCTGTCTTTTTCCAGGCAGTGCTTAATTTAGAATTATTACAGAAGTGCTGGTCTCTTAGCACTATGTCAGTGCACATCTCAGATTTCATTTTAAGGTTCAGCCATAATCCTAGATTATTAAAGTGATGTACAGCTTTGATGGAAACTCCTTTCAAAATATTTAATGCTAGCTGCTGGCTGACCTGTATGTTGGGGCTCTGATCACTTGAAAAGGTAATAGATTTCATTTTGGCCTAGCTTAGTATGATCCAATTATACATTGTGTTCAAATTGTTTTAGATTTTACTCAAAAGAGATGTATCCAAATGACAAATGGAAATGTGGATGCTATCTATGAGCATCTTGATCTTAGAGCTGAGTGGAGCATTTTGCAGGTAGCTGAATGTAAGAGAAGACAAAAATTCAGTAATAATAGCACAAAAGTGTGAACTCTCTAAGTTCATTGTGGTCTGCAGGTTTTCATGGACTCCACAAATCCATGGCAGCACTTAGGCACATGCTTAACTTTAAGCCAGTTCTTGAGTCTCATTGACTTTATTTAGCTAATTCATTTAATACATTATTTACAACAAATAGTTCACCAAGCTCTTTCAAAGAGCATGAGGAATTGTTGACTTGATGCTTCCAGCAGCTTCACACCTTTTTAAAGAAGTCCCAGAGGACAGTTCTAGGCATTCATTACACAGCTTCTGTAATGTTCTCCATTAATTTATGCCTTATAATTTCCTTTACAAGCACTTACAATAACGCTATGGTGCCAGGCATTCTACAAACTATTAATCATCAATACAAAATCTATCAATATATACTGTATATAGAATTTTTCAATCCAAAGTGCTTCTCAAGAGATATACACAAAGAAATTATTTAACCTCTGACACAGATGAAGCATGTTGGGTAGAATCAACCTGGTTTAACAGCGCACACCAATGCTCTAGGACAGTTGAAGACAGAAGTTAGAGAGTACTATTTCCAGTTGCAGGTGGAATTTAGGTAGGCCAAGTAAATCACATAAATTAGAAACTGACCAGAATAAACACACCGTTACTCTTATTAGGCACTTCCTGGAATATTTAATGATGACCACAAGTTATCTGGATCTAGATTCTATATCCCATCTGAAAGAGACACCCCCAATACCCTAACTGGGCACGACTTTGGTACTGACTCAGAGGAGAAAATGCTGCCTATTTTATCACCAACAGCATTCTCTGGGTCATTCTGAGACCTCTCACATCTACATATTGAACAAGCCTAACACTGTTTAGTTTATGAGATGACAAGAGGTAATCTCAGTGTTCAATGGCTGCAAACAATAAGGGAGATTCCATGAGTGAAATCCTAGACCCACTGAAGTCAAAAGCAAAACTCCTCATGGACTTCAATGGGACCAAGACTTTACCCTACACTGGAATTATTCTTTAATACTACTATTTGATTCCATTAAAATATACTCCAATATCCTTAGGGATGTTGAATAAAGGTGGAAAAGGGGGATAATATACAATATTTGTATCTGATTTCAATGAAAATTGGGAGAAGATGACATAATTATGAAAACTAATGTTATTCATAGCAAAACATCTAGGGGCTAGACTTCTGCTTAATGGATCCAATTTGTTGTCCTAAAGAAGTTGGGATTTCCACAATAACACATTACTCTATGTCGTATGTCCACATTTTCCATATCTGGGTGTGCCTTACAACTGTAAAAGCTGATCCTGCCATTTAATTAATAACATGACATAATGATGTAATTATTTGCCCTGTTCAAAGCACCAGTCACACTCTTAGGTATTTGTTTCTGCAGCAAGGGAATACAAAGCTTTACTTGCAGAAAATGGAAAAAGTTAAAGTCAATATTTTGGCTGGTGAAAGGAGTGTGTGCATTACTGAGGCATTTGTTGTATTCATTCCATTGACATTTCCTAATAGCAGTAACCTTTTACATTTGTTGTAGTTAGCTCCTGTTTAATATGTTGTGATTCTATTAGAACCGGGAAGCAAATGAACAACTGAGATTAAAATTAAACAACAGCCATATATGAATACTAGGATGATCCGAGGAATGGAAAACCTGCCTTATGAGAAGAGAATCGAAGAGCTTGGCTTGTTCATCCTAACCAAAAGAAGGCTGAGAGGAGATATGGTTGCTCTGTATAAATACATCAGAGGGATAAATTCCAGGGAGGGAGAGGAATTAATTTAAGTTCAGCACCAATGTGGACACAAGAACCAAGGGATATAAACTGGCCATCAGGAAGTTTAGACTTGAAATTAGACTAAGGTTTCTAATCATCATAGAATCATAGAATATTAGAGTTGGAAAGGACCTCAGGAGGTCATCTAGTCCAACCCCCTGCTCAAAGCAGGACTAACCTCAGCTAAATCATCCCAGCAAGGGCTTTGTCAAGCTGCAGCTTAAACACCCGTAAAGATGGAGATTCCACCCCCTCCCTAGGTAACCCATTCCAGTGCTTCACCACCCTCCTAGTGAAAAACTTTTTCCTATTATCCAACCTAGACCTCCCCCACTGCAACTTGAGACCATTGCTCCTTGTTCTATCATCTAGTACCACTGAGAACAGCCTAGCTCCATCCTCCCTGGAACCCCCTTTCAGGTAGTTAAAGGCTGCTATCAAATCCCCCCTCATTCTTCTCTTTTGCAGACTAAACAAACCTAGTTCCCTCAGCCTCTCCTCATAAGTCTGGTGCTCCATCCCCCTAATCATTTTTGTTGCCCTCTGCTGGACTCCCTCCAACTTGTCCACATCCTCTTTGTAGTGTGAGGCCCAAATATGGACACAATACTCCAAATGCGGCCACACCCATGCGAATAGAGGGGAATAATCACTTCACTCAATCGGCTGGCAATGCTCCTACAAATGCAGCCCAATATGCTGCTAGCCTTCTTGGCAATAAGGGCACACTGTTGACTCATATTTAGCTTTTTGTCCACAGTAGCCCCCAGGTCCTTTTCTGCAGAACTGCTGCCTAGCCAGTGGTCCCCAGTCTATAGCAGTACATGGGATTCTTCCGTCCTAAGTGCAGGACTTTGCACTTGTCTTTGTTGAACCTCATCAGATTTCTTTTGGCCCAATCCTCCAATTTGTCTAGGTCCCTCTGTATCCTATCTGTGCCCTCCAGGGTCTCTACCACTCCCCCCAGCTTAGTGTCATCTGCAAACTTGCTGAGGATCAGAGGACTAAAGTTATGGAACAGCCTTCCAAGGGGAGCAGTGAGGGCAAGAAACCTAGCTGGCTTCAAGACTGAGCTTGTTAAGTTTATAGAAGGGGTGGTATGATGGGACAGCCTAATTCAGCAATTGACTGATCTTTGACTACCAGCGGTAAATATGCCCAATGGTCTGTGATGAGATGTTAGATGAGGTGGGTTCTGAGTTACTACTGAGAATTCTTTCTGGGTGTCTGGCTAGTGAGTCTTGCCCACATACTTGGGGTTTAGCTAATCACCATATTTGGGGTCAGGAAGGAATTTTCCCCCAAGGCAGACTGGCAGAGGCCTTGGGGTTTTTTTCTACCTTCCTCTGTAGCATGGGGCATGGTCACTTGCTGGAGGATTCTCTGTACCTTGAAATCTTTAAATTATTATTTGAGGACTTCAATAACTCAGTCTTAGATTGGGGGTCTATTACAGGAGTTGGGTGGGTGAAATTCGGTGGCCAGTGCTGTGCACAAGGTCAGACTAGATGATCATAATGGTCCCTTCTGACCTTATAGTTTATGAGTTTATGAATACTAAGGGTCAGATCCTCAGCTGGTGTAAACCAGCATGGAAGTTGATGGCTCTACACTCCTTTACGCCAGCGAGGGTCGGGTTCCCTATACTTAGGACAAATGCTGATATCAGAAGCATGCACAGAGCTTTTATTACCTTTTGCCCTTACCCTCATTTGAGTGCAGAATTTGGCCCTTTGACACCAACAAGAAGATACTTCACTATCTGTGTAATAAAGCACATTTGTTCATGCAAAGGGAGTTTACCAAGAACAAATAACTTTTTAAAAATTATCCTTTCCTCCCATCTTCATACCATGAGAGAGGCAGGAGGGGAAGAAGGGATTCAAAGGGCTCAGTTAACAATGGCCAGATGTTCTTCAGTATTTTGGGCTAACCTTACATAATGATCAGGTATCACCGCATGTACCATAAGCTGTGGTAGAAATACCATCTAACATCTTAACATGCAGTCATTCAGTGGTGATTTAGTAGCCCTGTGATATCTGTTACAGAGTACGCATGAAAAAGAAATACTTCTCTTGCTGTTTCCCAGCAGCTAAGCAAAAAGTTACATCAGAAGGAAATTCAGACACTTGTAAAATTCTGAGAAATAAATGGAAGATATTAACAATCTCGGTGTAGGGCACAGAAATACAATATGGATAAACTGCAATCCACTACCTTCAATCTAGAATACAAGATATTTGATAAGGAAGAACATTATGAAGCCCAATTTTTTTCCCCTTAGCAAAATATATTGTAAAATGATGGACATGAGAGACCATTTGTTGAGGGAGGAATTGCCTTAGGTCTGGTCTACACTAAGAAATTGACTGGAATGGCTATTACAGAATAAACAATTCTACAATACTATTCTGGAATAGCTCACCATGTAAACACTCAAATTATTCTGGAATAAAGTGATTTTTATTCTGGAATACAGCATCTACCCGAGGAGTTATTCCAGAATAGCTACTGCTATTGAAATGCTTGCTTTTTAATTTCTGCGTAGTATTACCACAATTCTATAGTCATCACAGAAATTATTTCTTGTCCTTTTCGCCAACATAACAAAAGGGCTCTTTCTGAAAGCAGAATGTACTTAAATTCATTTAACACAATGACATCAGATACATGTTCCGGCATGTGATCGTTAAGGAGTTAAAGCTGGGGGCTAGGAAAGTGGCTCCTGGAAGTCATTTTCCCAGTTGTGTGCATAGAGCCATGGGTTTAAGTGGTGCCCTCTGCACAGAAGCAAATTTCGCTTTCAGCAACTAACTGATTTTGGGCAAGTCACTTAATCTCACTGAGCCTCAATTTACCCATCTGTGAAACAAATATAATGATAACATGGAAACATCATGAAACACAATGAATTAACATGCTTTGGGATCCATGCATTAACACAGTGCTACATAGTGTAGGTTATTAATTTAATAATATACTGTTGTCTCTATATGGTCATTAGAGCGGAGAGGAGTGGAGAGGGGGGCTATACTGACAGAATTACATTAGAAATTGCCACAGATGTCAGCTGCTATCTTTGGTGATTGCTATGGAAAGCAAACAAATAATAAACTCAATTCATAATTGTTATAAACAAACAAACCCTCAACCACGCTGACATTTGGAAACAAGATCTCCATGGTTACTTTCATCTGTGGTGTTGGAAAAGGAACGGAGCTAGCGGAGGAGAGGATGACTGGCTGTTAGATCATTTGAGGGGCAATCAGTCAATTTGTTTTCAAAGAGATAGTTAGCATAAAGCAAAGTGCCTCTCCCATCCTCCCCTCTCTCCCTCTATACATTCTTTGTCATTTTGATCTAAGCCTGAGATAACATTTGGGTTTCTAATATTCTTGGCGCTTTGCTCTGAAATAAATCGCATTGTGTCTGGAAAAGGCTTTCCAGTTGCCATTAGTAGGGGACTCCTTCCCCCCAGCTAGAATAAAAGGAGAAGGGATCCAGTTGCCAGTACCTACTGCTGAGGCCTTCTGGGTTTTTCTCATAAACTCATTCCAAGAACGTGTATTAAGCTTCTAAGGGATGTTCAAAGCCCTCAGCATGCGGTTTAGGGCTTTGAATGTCTGGTGAGGATGTAGTCATAACTGACAGGGCAGGAATTTTGATGCTTTTCCACAAACAGGTCCCTTTCAAAACAGGTTAAACCAAAATGTAATTTAAAGTGGATTAGTAGAGGCATCTGAGGGAAAATACATATATACACACCAGCCAAGAAAAAGACAAATGTATACAGGGCTGAACAGTGAAGCTAATGCATGCTGGCACTCTGTCATATATTTTATCACTGTTAAAACTTACTTTGACTCCCTTTTTTCATTTGGATCACCAATTCCACCCAAATCTTGAGGAATGGCCTGCTTGGGGTGTTTTGGTTTTGCTTTATTGTACTTTCCATGTGACTTTTGCCGATTCCTTCTGTAAACACACCTATCCGAAACTCTAGGTGCATCTACAGTTAGGGGCACATGGTGGCTGGCTCTTCCCTGGTTTAGGAGCAGGAAAGGGGGCAGAGTGGAAGTGCCTCTCTCTTCGCTTCCTTGCATAAGGACCAATCGCTGTTGCTGTCTCCCTGCTCCCTCGGTACTTCCCTGCTAGGAATGCACTTGTAGCGGTGGGGGGCACAGATGGGTCGGATAGGAGGTGTCTGGCTGGAAGGGCTTGTGAATGCAGACCCAAGCCAGTCTGAATGCAAGTGTAGCATTGTTACTTCTTATTTTAGGGGCAAAAGTAAAGAGGCCCATACAGCAAATGATACATGCTTTGGCTGGAAGGGGCTACCTAATGTTAACAGGGTCGAGTTGGAGGGCATAAGGCACAACACAGTAAATAAAGATTGGTCCTTTTCTATTACTGGATACCAACATATAATAAAGGTAAAAGCACTGGGGTATGCCAGCCCTAGTTTGTTGGAATTCCTGGGTGCCTGACTGCTGGGGGGCCATATGTGTGCACGTGGGAATGGCTGTGCAATGCTAGTCAGTCAGCAGTTGAGGCAGTGTAACTTACATTGAAAATACTGCAGGGCACTGCCTCTCCTTCCTCTTCCCCCAACGCTCCATGGGTGAAGGCCCGGATGTCAAAATTACCAGGCAAAATTAGCTGTAGGTGGGAAGCCTCTGGCTGCGTTGTTCAGAGAAGTTCTCAAATGATTTATCTTTTGAATTCCATCTTTATTTTGTTATGCTGCTGGCAAATGCCAGTGTGAAAGACATGGTAATGAGAATGGCATGAAATAATACTATTGTATTGTTCTTCACAGGACAATACACCTTAACAAAAAGAACAAGACTAGCAATGGCCAAACCTTCAGCAATGCAGTGCAGAGGTGAGTACTTCCATTGACTTTTACAGGACTCCTCACTGGAGTTAAGACAAAAAGCATTAGTAGTGTATACTGCTACTTATTTTTGGTATTACACTTGCATATAAAGGCCCCACCCAAGATCTGGGCCCGTTGTGCTGGCACTGTACACACGCGCATTATAAGGATGAGAGGGGAAATAGAGGCCCAGCAAAATGACATGACTTGCCCAAGGTCAGACAGCAGACCAGCAGGAGAGGAAGGGCTAGATCACAGGTCTCCTGAAGACCGTCCCAGGGCACAATCCATTAGATCTCATTGCCTCTAAGATAGACCGTATGGACCTGATCCTTCTCCCTGAATCGATGTGAGTTTTGCTATTGTGGTGTCAAGGGGAGAGAGATTGGAGCCTGTGTCTGGGATGATATAGCTCTGCAGAACAGAACAGATATAGGTGAAGATCTTACCTTTCTCTATAAACTAATTGTTGGCCATTTGGCTCGCAAAACGCCAAGAAATACACTTTTTTGCGTAGTTCCTATGATGTCATCGGTGGTCGCACTTCATAACGTCTCTGTGTGCACTGTGTGTGTGCCTGACTGACTCAGCTGTAGAGCTGTCATGTTCATGATGTTTCAGAGTGAGGTTTTATCCTGGCAGTGCCCATCTCCTTTCTGGGACCCCCGCTTTAGAGGCACAGATGGGCTAAGGCCCAGATTTTTAAAAGTATTCAGGCATTGTGGCACTCAGCGTTGCAATACCTAACTGATATAGGAGCCTACGTCTTATTTGCAAAAAATGATTTAGGCGCTTATGAGATTAAAACCCTTTGGCCTTCAATTGGATTTTGGCTCCAAGTGCCTAAATGCCTTTAGAAAATGAGATTTAGGCTCCTAAATCAGCTCGGCATTTTAACGCTGAGTGCTGCAGACCCTAAATACCTTTTGAAATCTGGACCTTACTAACTTGTCCAAGATCACCCAGGAAGTCTGTGGTACAGTAGGCATTTGAACTAGGGATGTAAAAATTCATTTAATGACCCATTTAAACTTCTAAAGATAGAACGTTTGAACAGTTAAACATTATCTTACCCTGTAGTTGCAGCTTTGGGCAGAAGGTGTGGAAGGGTGCCTTGGTACAGAGGAATGAGTCCAACAGAGCTCAGGTCTCCAGGCTCTAAAATCTGCCCTGCCTGGGGTACTGGTGTGCCTTCAAATGTCCCAGGCTGGGAGCCCCCAGTGCAGCTAGTTCCCGGCTCCTGGCTGCTAGCCGGACCGGGACCAGGCAACCCAATGGGCAGCTGGAGCCTGGCCTCCGGCTGCAAGCCAGGACAGGCGGGACACGGGCAGCAGCCACCTGGGTTCCAGGCTCCGAGATGGGATGTGGGTGGCTGGAGCCCAGCTCCCCGCTGGGACTGGGAGCGGAGTAGTCCCTTTGCGGTGGCTCCCAGCTGGGACCCAGGAGTTGGGGGACAGCCCACAGGAGGTTTAATTAAAGGTTTCATTAAATGGGAAATCTGCTGCACGCCGTTTAAAGGTTTAGCAGCTTACATCCCTAATTTGAATTTAGATCTTCCATGTCCCAGGCCAATACCCCAGCCAGTGGGTTATCCTTCCTCCACACTTCATGTCTAGTAGCGCTCATTGCATTTGATATCATGTGAGGTAAGCAAGTGTAAATGGAGACATTTACTAGTCCACACAGGGATGGAGACTGAAAGGTGCAGCACACAGAAAACAAAGGCATTAGAGTAACGCAGAAAAATATACTACAGAGAGATGGTGTGGAAATGTACACTCTATCGCTGTAAAAGAAAATACAATGAAAAATGTCTGAAGATAATTTAGAGCAAGGGAATGTCAAGGGAAACTGTCAGAGCTATCTGAACAGTCTGGCTTTGGACTAGTCACTGCCAACTCGTAGGGCTCCTCAAGAGCTTCAGCCTAGGCTTTCATGTGACCTGCAACACCCCTTCCTGTGGTCTTGGCTCATTAACAAAAAAATCCCAAAGACACACAAGAACTCCTGTCCACCTTCTGAACTGGCTCCTGCGCCTTGGTGCAGGCATCTTTCTCCAGTCCCAGCTAAGGCTTTCCTCTTGCAAACTTGGCTTCCTCACTGGCTTCTGTTCCTTGATGCATGCCCAGCCCTCTGCCGAGGCACTAGGGAGAGTCTCTCTGTGTAGAGCAGCTCATGCTGCTCTCCTACTCCTTCGAGTCCCCCCATGCTCTTTATCTAACAGTAGCTCCCAGGGCTTCCTACCTGGAGACTTCCCTCTCTCCCCTTGAATTCTCTACAGGCTTCGTTCTTATCTCCACCACAGAAAGCCTGATTTTAACCACATGACTTGCCTGTCATGAGACATTGCTTATTTTCCACAGCTGGGAGGTGTGGGGCTAGACCCATCTGCCTTTAAAGGCAGCAACAGGCCTCATTCTTTGTGCTGAGACAAATATTGCCCCTTCCTCCCCCCGTGTATTGATATGAAAAGCAAAATGAAAATCTGCCCTAATCTGAAGGATTATATTTCCCACGTATCAAATGTTTGGCAAACAGGTTGGATTCAAGTCCCGTTCAAGTTTGCCTAAACTCCACCAACTCTAATTGTAAGTAAGCCATACAGCTTCACTCAGACACCACATTTGGCTTCCACTGTTTTGCTGAGCATGGTCCATCTCTATCCTGTTCATGCTAAATCTCAGATTAGATAAACTAGTGAGCATCATATCTGTTATAAAGTTTATTGCCATAAGTAGTCAAGCAAGTGAAGACCAAAATGAACACTTTATTAGCTCTTCCAATTACTAAGTAACCTTCCCTCTAAAGCATGATCATCTAGAACTTTGCACATAGAAAAGGAAAATAAACTACCCAATTCTCAATCTTTATTTTTTTTCTTATTTCAGTGTATTTTGAGTCCTTATGTTCAGACTTCCCATGCAAGAGCCAGTCTGAAAAAGACCAGTCAATTTTTCCCCATAGGCTGATTCATGCTTTCAACCAAAAGCTATATAACACTATGAAATTGGATATTGTACACTCTTCTTAAGTTTTTCCTAGGTCTCCATTTGAACTTACAAGCTTGACTTTTTGGTCAAGGCCACGTGGGAAAGTCCTGTTGTTAAAACATTAATAGGAAGTTAGAGAGTCATTAAATGTCCTGGCCCCCAAATATAGTTCCTTTTCCCATGACAAGCAGCCTGGAGTCTTGCCTTACTTTCTTAAGTTGCATAACCTGATTGGGGATATTCAGTGAAACTGAAAGTGCATCCAAATGCAATTACAGTGTATTTTTTCTTTTTTAATAATAGTACATTCATAGACTCCAAGGCCAGAAGGGACCATTGTGACCATCTGTTCTGACCTCCTGTATAACACATACCATCAAACTTCCCTAAAGAAGTAATAGTTCTTTCTATATATGAGCGTCACATCATGAAAATGCAGTTGATATTTTCAAACCAAATTACTTTAAATAGATTTTATTTTAGCCTTAGATATGCTCATGAAAGGAAACTTTGGATTTTGCATTCTGACCATAATGGGCTTTTCTTTAACAGTGTGTTTAAAATCAGCTGCATGCTGTGCTGTAGTTGTGTCCTACATCTCTGCTTTAAAGTATTCAGCTGTGTCTATCTGAGCTGCCATGCTGTTTCATTGAAGTTGCAGATCAGATGCCTTATTCTCCGTTCTCTCCAATGGATAGGGCTACATCTCCCATGATGCACTGCCATTCCTCCTCCAGCCATGGCTATGGTGCATCATGGGAAATGTAGTCTGGTCAGGGAGCCTGGCCCATAAAGGAAAATAGGGTCATGAAGCACCTGAACCATAGCTTCCATGAGGCACTACAGCAGCTCAGGTACATGCAGTTCAATGTTGAACTGTGCCAGAACAAAATGTTGCAACATTCTGGATAGAAATTTTTCAGAACTTTTCATTTCAAGTAAAATTTTGATATATTGACTTCATCTTGATCCAAGATAGAAACAAATGGTGAAATAGTGAAATTTACCATTGGATGGAAATTCAAATTTTTGATTGGCTGTAGTATTGATCCTTGTAACCCTGGCCCAGGTCATGTGACTGGGGCAAGAAATAAAGTTTAGTCTATTACCAAATATCCTGTGTGTCACACTGTTAATAATCTGTCCCTTCTTTGGTTGTTCCAAAGTCCTGGATCAGAATCTGGAGGAACCTAAAGACTTCAGAAACTCATGGAAGACAGGAGATTTTCCAGAGGATTGATATAGGGAAAATAGAGTGCCAGTCTATAAAGAGGGGAATAAGGACAACCTGGGGAATCACAGACCAGTCAGCTTAACTTCAGTACCTGGAAAGATAATGGAGCAAATAATCAAGCAACCAATTTGCAAACACCTAAAAGATAATAGGGTTGTAATTAAAAGTCCATATGGGTTTGTCAAGAACAAATCATGTCAAACCAAGCTAACAGTTTTTCTTCGACATGTTAGATAACAGAGAAGCTGTGGGTGTGATATATCTTGACTTTACTAAGGTTTTTTATATTGTCTCACATGACGTTGTCATAAACTAACTAGGGAAATATAGCCTAGATGGACCTACTATACAGTGGGTGCATAACTGGTTAGAAAAGAGAGTAGTTATCAAAGGTTCACAATTAAAATGGAAGGGTATATTGAGTGGGATCCCACAGGGATTGGTCCTGAGTCCAGTTCTATTCAATATCTTCATCAATGATTTGGATAATGGCATAGAAAGTACAATTATAAAGTTTGCAGATGATACTAAACTAGGAGGGATTGCAAGTTCTTTGGTGGATAGGATTAAAATTCAAAACGGTCTGAAGTAAATAGGATGAAATTCAATAAGGACAAATGCAAAGTACTTCACTTAGGAAGGAACAGTCAATTGCACACATAAAAAATGGGAAATGTCTGCAGAAAGGGATCTGGGGTTATTGTCGATCACAAGCTAAATATGAGTCAACAGCGTAACACTGTTGTAAAAAAGGCAAACATCATTCTGGGATGTATCATCAGGAATGTTATAAGCAAGATATGAAAAATTATTTCACTCTGCTCTGATAAGGCCTCAACTGGAGTATTGTGTCCTGTTCTGGGCACCACATTTCAGGACAGATGTGGAAAAATTGGAGAAAGTCCAGAGGAGAGCAACAAAAATGATTAAAGGTCTAGAAAACATGATCTTTAAGGTAAGATTGAAAATATTGAGTTTGTTTAGTCTGGAGAAGGGAAGACTGGGAGGGGGAAGACGACATGATAACAGTTTTCAAGTACATAAAAGGTTGTTACAAGGAGGAGGATGAAAGATTGTACTCCTTAAGTTCTGAAGATAGGACAAGAAGCAATGGGCTTAAATCGCAGCAAGGGAGGTTTAGGTTGGACATTAGGAAAACTTCTTAACTCTTAGGGTAGTTAAGCACTGGAACAAATTGCTTAGGAAGGTTGTGGAATCTCAATGATTAGAGGTTTTTTTAAGAACAGGATGGACAAACAACTGTCATGAATGGTCTAGTAACATTATTGCTTAGTCCTACCTTGAATGCAGGGCATTGGTGACCTATTGAGGTCCATTTCAGCCCTACACTTTTATGATTCTATGATTGAAAGTGTGTGTGTATATATATATATATTGGATTTTCCACTAAAAGTGTAGGAAAATTTGGATCTGGGCTTTTGTTTCGGTCTGTCCCCAGTATGATCATGCTGTCTGCAATAGCAGGAACTGGACTCAATGACACAGCAGGTCCAGTCTAGTTCTATGTCCCTATGTCTAAGCATTTTGGATCTTTCTACTTCAAAGTCATTCTAAATAACTAGTATTTAATTGTGGAACATATAAATACTTTTCTTTAAAAAAAATTCAATAAAATGGTGATTATTAACAAAATTAGAGAAATGAGAAGGTATTTAAGGATAGTAGTAATTAATCTGCCAGACTAAAAATATTTCTACCTTAGAGATCTTCCTTATCCTCCTGAAGTATCCTGCATGGATCTGAAATGACAGTGTACTATTCTTATTCTACCTTTTCACTGAGATTGTAGCTATCACGCTGATGAAATAGGTCTTTATTAAACTTCAAAAGCCCATAATTATATATCCTCTCCTTGAGCTTTGATATTTTAATATTCAGCCGGTGAAATTATTATCTATTCCATCCACAAACCATTTATTTATTTTGCTTGCTTTATCTGTGTTATTTATTCAGTGGTCAGAGGCCAAGGAAGAAGCCCCCCTGCTTATTGGCAGCGGCAGAAAGCAGGAATTGAATGTACTAGAACTTTTATCTGCAACAGCTGAAGAGCTAAGCTTTTGAACTCCTTCTGCTCTGGCCCTAATGGGACTCAAAAATCTCCTCCTCCTCTCAGCAAGTTCCTGTAATTTATGCTTTGCAAGAGCCTGCCAAGTTTCTTTATATAGGTTCCCCTGTGCCATGACAGAGAAAGAGTCAAGAAGACAGTCTTCAATCCAAACTATGATCTGAATTGTTCCTATTAAAATGGCACTCTGTTTTCTAAAGTTTTGGAAGCTGCAGAGAAATTTCCATTCATGTCATTCATGTTTGTTCAGCCCAGTCTTACCAAACTGGCTGAACGTGCAAGCGTGGCAGAAATATTTTATATATACATAGAACGCAAATATAAATACACATAGATAGCTGGCCATGGGAACTTTGGTCTAACAAAATAAAGTGGTATTCCATGGCAAAGTCATCAGACATTTATGCTTCATGGTTCCGGCATCTAACAAGAGTGAGAGCAACTTCAGATGCGTCTGGCCTTATTCCTAATGGGGTTTAGAAATGGGGCTGAGCTGCAAAGCTCAGAGGCAAATCCTGACCTCCCCAAAGTTTGGGATCCAGGGTTTTAGTTGGAGTGCATTTCTAATAGGAAAGCAACATGAGGCTGGAGAGAAATCCACTGCTCTGCCACCTTTTATCTCTTTTTTTAGGGCTAAGCAAACCGCTGCAGACAACACAAAAGGACTAGATAGTGTGATAGACACACAGACAGCCTGTAGGAGCCATTGGGGAGTTGTGCTGCTCTATTAGGAGCATTAGGAGAGATTGTGCCTGATCGCTCCTGGGACTGCCTGGGCTGTATATTCCATGTTATCCATTAGATTGTCTGACCCCAGCCCCTCCTCACTCTCCGCCCCAGTGGTCAATGCATGGTGGCTCCAGCTTCACTCCTGCCCCTTCCTTGGATATTTGCTCCCTGAAAGGATCAAGGACTGAGTGGTCCCTGCTTACAGGCATTGCTCTTGGGCTCTGCCTTCCCTCGTGCCATGAGGGAGAGGCTCTTTGCCTTGCACCAGCTCTTCCAGGGCACTCATGCAAGAGTGAGCTCACAGTCTAGCCCCCAGAGTTCTAAGGACAGGACTGGCCCAAACCTTTGCCCAGAACGTAAAACAAAACCAAAAATAAACCATGTGTGTATCACTGGCACGGGGGAAAAGGATTTCAAATCGCCATGAAAACCTCTGTGCTCACACTGTCTGTAGATCTCATGGAGTCTCAGCAGTAATTAGGAAGTACCGGGAATCTCATATGAGAATGTGCTATAATAATATAATATAATGTATTATATATAATGAGTTCTAAACTAAATCTCTGATTTGTGCCAGATCAATGCACAAAGTGCTGATTCTTTGGACGCACTCTCATTTCTAGTCACAATCCCCTTTCTCAGCCGAGTCATTTAAATTGTATTAAAATATGCATAATATTGACTGATACCTTTCATTGGAGCATTTTCAAGCACTTTACAAACATTAATTAGGCCTCACAACAGCCCTGTGAAGTAGTTTAAACATTGGCATATCCCTTCTACAGACATGGATACTGAGGCAGGGAAGTTAAGTGACTTGCCCAAACTTACAAAGCAAATCAGCAACAGTGACAGCAATCAAACAGAGAACTTCATTACTGCCTGCCATGGGCTCACCCAACATCACAGTAGTGTGAATTCATTGTTTCATTTACTAGATATGTATTTTTCTCACAGCAAAAGACTGACCCCGTGTTATTATTATTTTATCAACTACAGTTGGTTAACAACAGAGTAAAAGCATCCTGACTGGTTAATAATTTAGAAGGGTTAATAATTAAATCATAGTGTTTTAATACCATGTGCTGCAAAGAGCCGCAGGAGACACATTAAAAAGCCACTTGCAACTCACGAGGCTTGGGCTGAATATCACTGCTCTAGAGGCAGCTCCCTAAAGTGTTTCTCTAAAAACCATAAGTTTATAAAAAAGCACACTAGTCTGAGAGTGGAAGGACATTTATAGTACGAGATTACTTTTTTCCCTTTAAGATACGACTCAAGTGCCACTAAATCACAGCCCTGAACAGTACACAAGAGAATAACTTAGAGAAGCAAACCCCACAACCAGCATCCACAAGGAAAAGAGCTTCAGCTCACAGCCAGAGGTGGGTGAACAGTTCAGGTGGAAATCCAAGCCCACGCCTACCAATTTCATTCAAATCTGCCACTTTCAGATCTAAGGGGAGACTACCAAAAGCAAAACAGAGACATCAAAGGCAATGAGAGTTGGGGTCCCAATTCCTATTTGTGTCCATGAAAATCTCCCCTTATTTACTAAGGGTTTGCATCTCACACCGGTGCCCTGAGACCCAGTCCTGGTGAGAAGGACCCAGCGCAGAAGGACCCTTATCTCCTTTACTCCATTACATGAGGGAAGGTGTGATCTGAGGTTGCGTGCTTTGAGGTGAGCATGAAGCTGAACATTTCTTATGACCTCTGCCCCATGCAGTTCAGCCTTACACATTCTCTTCCCTGGTGTAAGGGCACTGTTGGCCCCTTGCTGAAACTTAGAGGGAGGGTTTTGCTGGGCCATCTCTCAGTACCAAAGGACAGGGGGCGGGTCAATGAGAAATCAGGACCCTGAGATTGACAGTCCTCAGGACCAATGGGGAGAGGCCAATGCTCTAGGTCAGCTTGTTTGACAGGGTGGAGAGGCCAATGAGGGAGGTAGGAGGCTGGGAGTCCTGTCCTCCCCATGAGCTGGAGCTGCAGGGGCAGAGCGGGCCAAGCTAAGGAGAGAGCCGATCCCAGAGCCTGGGCAGCTGGAGCCAAAGAAGCTGGCCAGGGAGCAGAGCCAGAGCAGCAGCAGCAGCAGCCAGAGAAGATGCACAGGGAACGGAGCTGGACGCAGAGCAGCTGGGGCTGGGGCTAGAGCTGGGTGCAGTGAACAGCTGGGAGCAGCGAGGGGGACCCCGGGCAGAGAGCCCAGCACAGGCAGACATCACCAGCCGAGAGGCTGCGCAGGCCAGACTCGGAGAGGGATCCTGACCCCCGACAGCAAGGACGATGCTGGGGGGAAGGGTCCTGCCACAGCAAGCGACTGACCCGCAGCATCCCTACAGCACAGCCAGGGCCTGGGCAGGAGACCTGTGACGTGTGAAAAACAGACTGTGAACATCCCTTACACTCCAGAGACGTGGTGTGTGGGGTCCCTGGGCCCACGGGGCAGCATTGGCTATTTTCCTTTAACCATTCCCATTTTCCCTTATTTTTTAAATTGATTGCTGTTTAATAAATTGTATTTGCTTTGAACTATATGCAGTGATCAGTAGGTCCCAAAAGTGTCCAGTGCAGATACAGTACCCCAGAGTGGGGACATGCTAGCCTGTCTTCAGTGACCACAAGATTGGGGTCGAGCTGCCCAGGAATCCTGTGCCCAGCCTTGTCGGGGTTACAAGGACTCTGCCATGGGATAGTGGAAGGGGAGTTCTCGAGGTCAGGCAGGTCTCTGGGTAAGGAGAGTGGGAACAAGATCCTTTTGCTAACCGCTTCCACCGGGGCAGTGTATAAGCCAGGAAATTTCCCCACAATAGCTGGGCCATTCCCCCATTACACAGGCCCTAACTGAGCAGCAGTATCTTAATGGCTTTAAGATAGGAATGAATTAATTTTGCTCGTTGGCCAATGAACAGTGTCATCAGCTTGAAAGAATTGAATTCCATTGCGAACTTCTGTGGGGGGTGGCATAATGAGGGGCCTGTAGTTTCCACTTACCTAAAAAGATACTGTGCTGAGCTCACAGTGAAAATCCCTGTGATTTGCTACACTCCCCTGCTGATAACACCACGCACAGAAGAAGTTAAGTCATTTGAGCTCTAAATAGTCCTCAGTCATGTTGTGTGACTCACAGAACTCATCCCTCTCTTTAAAGTATTTGAATGCCTCTTGCCTTTCATCTCTGTTGTTGTTTACCTAGCAATTCCCAGCAATGAAACCACTGGCGAGTTAATATACTCCTGATCAGTTACAAAATCCTGCTGTCTGTTCGCTGGATTAAGTTGTTTATCTTCTTACTTAGGCCATTGGGAAACCTATACACCGCTTATGTCAGGCCAAACCTTGCCATATTCCAGTAACAGCACTAGATATCATGTGCAAAGAGCTGTCTGATAGAGGGTGACAGTACTTGAATAAGAGAGGTGACAGGCATGCTGAAGTATTGCAACCTTTCTATTAAGCAATTACCTTGGCTTGGTTCTTGAATGCACAAACAATTAATGGACAGACATCCAACGTAGGAATTACATAGGAGCCTTTTACATTCAGTGGATAGTTTGATAGGGAAAAAGTAACCTCCGGTGCTGTTCTTTGAAAGCGAATGAAAGAACCTTAATTCTGGGATATTGAAGTATATAAAGTCTTGGGGGGGTTCTTTGCAAATTTCCATACAAAAATGACTTTGTATTAAGAAATGTTAGTTTCTCAAATTCAGCTCTTTAAACGATGCAAAGGAATTGGAAATGTAAACAAGTAGAGTATGCCATCCATTCAACCCAACCAACTAAAATATTTGGCTTCCACTTGCAACTGCCCCAATCAAAAAGAAATTAGGTTTGAAGGAATGTAAGTTTGAAGTGAATGTTAAATTTACATTACACTTGTTAATTAGCCAGCAAATGAGTTGCCCCCATGGACTGGCTTATTCTGTGCTATTTAAAGCAAACACTGTTGTGGCAAATTAAACTGCAGTTAGAGAGTTGACTGTGCAGTGATATTCCAAAGCCTAATTATTTATAGATATTTTTTGAACTGTTAAAAAGGCGAGGACTAAAACACCTACCTGGATATTCACAGTCAGGGAAGGAAGGAGAGAGACTTGCTAGCCTTTATGAAAGGTGTTTCTATTTATATATACACCCACCAAAGCACTCTCTGATTACTTACAATGAGTTGCCTTTGTTTTTCCCTACTACCTAACCCTTCAATTCCTTGTGAGCATTCTCTCCTTTAATGATCTTTTCACAAGAAAGCTGTGACCTGGATAAATATCTCCAAAACCACATTTTCACCAGATTTGGTAAAAAAACAAACAAACAAACAAACAAACCCCACCTTGCAGATGTTTACACCACAGTTAAAACAGTTCCTTGGCTTAATGAATATGAAAAAGGGAAGACGGGGTGGATCTCTTCAAAATTGCCTTATAGTGTACACTCCCCTTGAAGTTCTGGTACTGGCCACTGTTTCAGAGACAGGACACTGGGCTAGAATGACCATTGGTCTGTTACAGTATGCCCGTTCTTAAAAACAAACCAAAACTATCTTTGTGACATGGTGGCATCTGCCAACCTTCTAGGCCTACTTTGTCCACTTGTTAGGTCCCTGACTCCCTTGTGAGGCAGTGGGATGACATGCAGCAAACATCCAAGCTTCTGCTTCAGACGGAACGAGAATTGGAGGTACTACAACACATAACTATCGGTACTTGCCTCGATAAATAAGCCCTAGTGATTTTTAAGGGGAAACTGGCATATACAAGGATTCTACAGTGACCTGAACTCCCTGCTTCTTCTCCTGAAGAAAACTGGAGAAGTCTTTTGCAATGGGGAAATAGAAAGACTGCTATTTCTTTGGCCAAATTCTTGCCAGTGCAACACTCAAACAACTCAAGTGGAGTTAAGGAGGAGACTTATCAATAACCCAGTGCAAGGTCTGAGCTCTTATTTCTCCTGATTGTGAGACCTCAGTAAATGTTGTCATCACAAAGACATTGGAAACATGTGGCATGAGGCCCTCATAGAAGGGTATCATTTTCCCACTTTCTTTGGGTCTAGACCTACAAGGCTGGAGTAGAGGATGGATCCCAGATCTGAATTATCACCGTTCGTGTAATGGCGAAGTTAATGTGAACCAACATTTGTTGTGAAATAGCTTGGCTCAACTAATCAAATGTGTGACAGGAAGCTAATTTATTTTTAAAGTGAACTCAAACAGAGAAAAGAAATCCAACTTTGCTCAACTCCATTTTCTCCAATTTTACTGCTAATAAAACATAATTTCCTTCTCCTCATCCCACCAAAATGACAATTTGCAAATGGTAATCCACAAATTCCATATCAGATTATTCTGCCTCCCCAATGTGATGGGGATTACCCTGTCTGTTGGTATCCCAAAAGCCTCCAGTAGCAACATAACCTAGTGGCTAGGGCACTAAACTAGCACTCAGGAAACCTGGATTCCATTCCTACCTCTACTGCTTTGCCAAGTCACTTGTCTCCTGGTGTCTCAGTTTCCCTGTCTGTAAAATGGGAATAATGATACTTGGCTTTCTTTGTAAAGGTCTTTGAGATCTATAGAGCTAGGCACTTTATAACTGTATTCCCTTGACACCATCACATTGTGCTCTAATTTGCTCAGGAAAGCACAAATTTGTCTGCAGCTGTATTCCATGAGCACTCATTTTTTATATGAGTCCCAGGTCAAGAATGTTTGTGGTGTCAAGAGTAAAAGTTAATTTTTCACTTGTGAAAGCCTCAATCAGGCCATTTAGTTTCCTTTGCATGTGGGGGAATTTAGCACATGGAGCACACAGTTC
Source organism: Mesoclemmys tuberculata (assembly GCA_007922155.1). Classification (NCBI taxonomy): domain Eukaryota; kingdom Metazoa; phylum Chordata; order Testudines; family Chelidae; genus Mesoclemmys; species Mesoclemmys tuberculata. The sequence goes on from ML675643.1 coordinate 1,925,673, forward strand.
AAAGAGGTCCCAGGATGAAATAATACAAGAAAAACTCAGGCTTTAACGTTTTATCTTACAGTATGAAACTGAATATGTGTCTCTTCAAGGAAGTAACGGCTTTCAATTTTTAAGTCAAGTTTGGCCAAAGGCAACTGTGTCTTCTTAACACAGTTCGGTCATTCATCAGTGTTTGTATTTCTGCTACGTTAAGCTTGGCAGCTCAGTTTGTTATATAATGATCACATGGGTGGATTCCGTCCCCCTCCATTGCCCCCCCACTTTTATTTCCAATTAAATGTTAAAGAAGAAAAACACAAAAGTAAACCCTACTGTATCTCATAATCAAGTCCTTCAGGAAAGTGTTTTGGAAGTGACATCACAGAATTGGAACCCTGGACACAGCTCTCCCTTGAAATTTGCTCTTCACCTGATATTCAGGACACATTTTCCTCTCTTTTACTTTCCAGCTCCCAGTTCTAATGTTTAACACAGGCAATCACTTTGAAGCCTTTCCAAATGAAAATGCCAGAAGCACCCAGGTTTTCCAGGGAGCCTGCCAACTCCAGCAATCATTAATTTTATGTGCTAATTTTAAAGCTAATTGTTTTTGTGTCTTGAACTTCAAAGGCAAGTCGGTGAAAAATCTAGGATGTACTAAAAAATAGAAAATAATTTTTTAAATGTTTCTTTGCAAAAGAATATTATTTTTATTTCAAAGAACACAGATTTCCTCTTTGTACCCTATATGAATGTTGTCAAAGAGCTCCATGCCAAATACTTGTTTTGTCCCAAAGAAGTCTTTAAAGAAATGCTCTCAACTGTGAAATAAATCAGGCTGGGTTATAAAGTGTTTTCATTTGTTTCACTGGTGGAACTGCAGCTTTTATAAGTGAAGGGTGCACATAATGTGTGCGCAGTGCAATTATATTTTTCAGTTACAATATACCATGCATTAGATTGATTAAAATGACAGATTCCAGTTTGTTTCTATCAGATATTAGACGCCATTTCTAGGGCATAATTTTGACACTTTTCCCACTCATCAGCACATTAAAAACAGCTGTGAGTCTGGGCAAATGACTTCAGCAGAACCTACTGAAAGTATCTTTTTTTCCCCCTTCTGAGCCCAGCAGATGAAACTTGGAGTTCATTATGGTAGTTTAATTATGATTCAGTGAGGATGTCCTTCAGTGAAATCCATGGCTCCATAAACAACATGTTCTGTCATATTAGATGTCTTCTATTTCAATTTTAAAGTCACAAAACCATGTGCTTTTGATTTTAGTTTTTGGACCCCCTGCTAAACTTATAAACATAAAGGAATGGTAGCAAAGGACAATCAGCAGCTTGAAGTGTGTATAGTCTTATATTCTGGCTTGTGGAAGGAAGTTTACTGGTTTCGTAAAAGAGAACATTGAGACTGGAGAGCAAAAATGGGCTGATTTAGATGTTGGTATGAGATACAGCCTCAGTCTGATATGGGTTAGCAAATGTATAACAAATGCATTAGCTCTGAATCTCTTACATTGTTTTAAAGTGAAAACAGCTGAAGGTTCTTGGCTTAGTCTCCTTCGCAGCAGAAGCTTTGAGACACGTCAGAGAAAAGTTCTGCAGCACTGCAAGCAATTACAATGTTGGGTTTTTTTGTTTTGCTTTTTGTTTTTTCCACTTTATCAAAGCCCAGAAACTAAGAGAGACAAAAGATTTTCAGGCAATTGGGAACAAAATCTTTCAACATATTTTAGCTTGTGTTAATTTCACTGTGGTTAAATGTATGAGGAGGTTTCTTGTCTCCCACCCCCACCCATGATTTGCCCACTAAAGAAATGTAAGTCTTCATTAATTTCTTCTCTTAGCTTTAGTCCTCTGTTGTGGCTTTTAGATTCTGATTCAATAAAATACTTAATCCTGTGCTTAACTTTAAGCAGGTGACTTGCCCCATTGACTTCAAGACCAGTCTACCAACGCCTGACTCGTAATGCTAGTAAACTTCCAGTTTCTACTGTTTATTTATTAACTCCAGTGAGTTCGGAACCCTATAAGACAAAAGTGCCATTATAATTGTTTACTTATTCCATCACGTGTTGCGATACACTGTGGACAGCTAGCACACTAACATGCTTCTGTAATACCATTCTCTTTCTGTTGTGACTACAAATGGGTAGATACCTGAAGAAAATATGTGCGAACATTCATCTGAATAAAATCCAGGAATGCACTTTGACAGTGTTCATCACCCTTCTTTGGTGAACAGTTCTTTTTCTCAAGCATGTTTGTGAAAAGTGAAAGTCTTATGAATAGTAATGCAACTCCATGTTCACAAGAAGTTTCATGCCCAAAGAGTGCACATAACTGATTTGAAATCTTCTTGGTTTCCTTTCACCTGGCTATAAAAGTTTCAGATACCCAATCAGGCAGCAGAAAGAATGTCAGGTGGTATAGAAACTTACCAGGAACAGCAAATAGTCAAATGCAGTTGTTGAGAAGAGTTTATGTGACTGTATCTCAGTCTATAGGGCTGTTCAGACAATGTCAAATAATTTGAATGAAAAAGAAGTTCGTCAGAATCAAATACAATTTGTTGATAAGTCCCAAACACAAATAGTGGAAATTTTGGCTGAAATTTTCAGTTAGTCCCTACTGATTTCTGTCGACAATTAGGTTTGGGGAAAAAAGCAAGGAATCTATTGAGCCTCTAGTTCCAAGAGAGACCAGTGGAAACCAGAAGTGACCATTAAGGACACTGTTATTTATTACTTGTATGGTGGTAGCACCTAGGAGCCCCAGTCATCGGCCAAGACCACATTGTGCTAGGCACTGTACACCTGGAGGACAAAAAGCCCCAAGGAGCTTACAGTCTGAGTACACTGGAATTAGCACTTGAACAAACATCAAGCACAGGTACTTTCTTTTTCTCCAATTGACATTGTGAGCAATTACTAACCTATACACTGAAAGTGTGCTAGGCTGACTGCTTTATCTTAGGTATTGCATTCACTAGCTAACTTGGCCTGGAGGGCAGCAAGAACAAGAAAAAAATAAAAAAGAACTACCAGATTAATAAGGTGCCTTGCATTTGCTTCTAAAGGCTTGATAAACAGCTGATTTGTCCCATCTGCAACCCAGTCATTACAAGTGGCAAGGCTGGTTTCTTTACACATGTGGTTCCTATCTCTCTCCTTTGGGGAGCTGTTCCAGCTGGTAAGCAGGCAACCAGCAAGCTGATGCAATCTGACATCTCCACTCCCACTGCTCGCCTCTGTGTCTCACTTCAACACGCAATCAGAGAGGCAATAAGACAATAAATGGGGATAGGATTCAGCCACACAGTGCTGCCTGCCTCATACCTCCAATGGTCTGAGACACAGCAAAAACAAACGTATGGTTTTGCAGGTGAAAAGGGATATCGAGTCCTCTGCTTGGGGAGGGGAAATGATCAAAAACAGTCATCTAATCCTTCCAGAGAGCCAAGGAAAGAGAGACAGACATAAAACTCTCCAAAAGGCCAGGTGTTGGTGCCACAAAGCCAAACAATGACGACATCCCCTGCAAAAGTATGAGAATTTGTTACCTGCCAAGTTGCTGGATACATACGCTCTAGTTCCAGAATCCCATTTATAACATTTAGGCTGTAAAATCCTTCCAGACCATATAGGTTCCAAGGGTGTTACTCGAGAATGGTTTGGGATGTGCTATGTCTTTCCATTATTGGCATCCTACACAATAACGTTTTTAGAGTTGGGGGAGAGGATGTCTTAAAGATATCACCATGTGGGAAAATATTTTTTTTTTCTGTATCAACAGATGGCTAATATAGAGCCCATCGTTCAGTGCAAGCAGGGCAGGTCAACAGGATGGAGACCTGCAAGAGGTAATGTCTTTCACACAGCCTTCAACATTTAGGGCTAGACCATCACTAGCCCTGCATGGATGCACAAGATAGGGAAAAGATTTAAGGAACTTTCCTCCCTTGCACATCAATTGGCCACAATCCCAACATTTGAGTTCCCTGTGTCAATGAAAGCTTTGCCATTGACCTCAAGGGAAGCAGGCTTGATTTTCTCCCCACAGGATAAGTGCAAATCCCATTGATTTCCTGGTATCCTGTGGTGGGAGAACCAGGCTCCTCATTTGTAGCACGTGTGTCTGAGAGAGCAAAGGGGTGTCCTTTCTACCTAATATTCTTTAAAAGATGCTTTCTGTACTGTGTCACTACTGGAATGAGGGATAGATGGGATTATAAAAAGCTTTTGTCCTTGGATCTCTAGTACTTGAAGTGCCCCAAGCTGTTAGATGTATTTTAAATTAAAGCGCTGAGATTTGCTACTGAAGTAACTATCAGCTTTATGGAACTTGCCTGTATTAATACGGATATCAACTCAATAGGAACTAAACTCCCAAAGTCCAACCCCGCATGTCCTGCGCCCAGGGTAAACCATGCTCTGAATTTTTTGGGGGTGGTCACTTTTCCATTTGTTCCAAGGAACACTAAAATGTTGCCTCAAGCTCCAGGACAAGGAGAGTGGCTGACATGCCTCTGGCAAAAGGTAAAGCCTGTTTGTGCAGGAGACAGACCTTTCCTGGGGTGGCCCAAAGCTGTGGCAAGAAATCCCATGGGATTTAAGAACCACCATACAATCCGCACCTTCTGTTTCAAATGAAATGCGCACTTTGTCAACCTGACAATATATAATATAAACACATAGTGCATTGCACTTCCCAAAAGAAAAAATTCCACATGTAATTCCACCATTCCCCTGGGAGAGGAAGGAAGGAAGGATGGAAAGAATGACATGGTACAAATGGAACTCTTATCGCTTGAGAATTCCAAGGGGTCTAAGGGAGTTAGGCACCCAATTCCTATTCACTTTCAATGGGATTTTGGTACCTAACTCCTTTAGGCAAGTTTGAAAATAAGAGCCGTGGCTAACTGCACTAGTGGAAGGCATTCAAGATACCACAGTAATAAGTGCAGTAGAAGAACTTGAATAGGTCAGCGTAGAACAGAAATATTTTTCAGCTGCAGAATAACAACTTCTACTGACCTCAGTGGAACTGACACATCTCCTGTGGTCTGGAAAGAGGAATCCCAACCTCCTCCTCTACCAACTAAAGGCGTTGCATTGATTTCAAATGATGATTTCCCCTTAAACTGCTAAAAATGAATTGGATAATGGCATTCATATAGATCTGCAGATAACAAAGGGAATGTCATGGATGCAATGCCAGCGCCTTCCAACTCCTAGTGCAGCTGTTGCTATACACTGATACAGTCTTATGCTTACCGTTTCCTGGACTCCAGTTATTTCAGCGCTGCTTCTCTGAGCGGGAGGATTGTTTTAAAGAGTAACTTTCCCACTGGAGAAACATCTGAACAAGATTTTTAAAACTCTAGTGCACCAAGGGATTTAGCTGGCTAGTATCTTTCTGTGTTCTCTTACAGTTGTGAGAGATTGTTATGCCTGTGTAAGAGCTTAGTCCATAAGAAACCCTCCTCCCACTGCTTGATTCTGAAATGAGCTCATAATGTGTTTGTGACATTGTGGCACCATAGAAATGGATGCGATGTCATAAACTGAGTGTTATGCCTGCACTACCAGGAGAGCAGGTGAGGTAGGAAAACTCAAGTATCTTCAATTAATAATTAGCAAAAATGGCTCAAAAAAAGGTAAATGGATTTCCATTTAAAGATTGAGGGCTGTATTCATCCCTCACTGGCACAGATGGTGGATTCAATGTGTAACCTTTGCACCACTGTTCTGGGCTTAGGAAATTCACTTTTGGGGTGTTTTCACTGCCACTTTCCCTTGAGGCATGTGCCAAGAACGGGCAACTTTGAATTGCAGTCATGGCCAGGTGTCTATAGGAGATCCCTTGACAGAGGCTGCCTACGAGGTGGGCTGAATCTGGGGAGTTTACAGGTACCTGGCCACACCCTCTCTTCACCGCACATCTTCTGTACCAGCCTATATCTGGCCCCCTGGCAAAATGAGAACTGTAGGTGCCATGTGCTGCCAATAACCAACTTGTGCAGTAGAATTTCTAGCCTGTGGAGATACTGCATGGCTCCTGCTCAGGGAAGACCAGGAGTGGATTAAACAATGAGCTATTTTAAAGAGGGCCCTAGTATAAAAAATGTACAACAGATAAATAGATTTACCCTTGCTCCTATGGAAATCAATGGACATTTCACTCAATAAATGTGAATGGGAGCAGGATACATAGATAACTAGCAAGCCAGTGCAACAGTCAACCAACCATTTATTTAAATAGCCTTAAGAAAGGCAAACTGAGACGTCTACATTCTGTTCCTATTATGCCATCTACCCCCTGTTCTCTGCTGCTTTCCCCTTCAGTTGTTCCTGTTGGAATCCTTTTTATTCTGTTCCACTTGTCATCCTTTTTATTTTTATTAGCGATACTTTGGCAGCAGACTTATCAAAATGCTCTAAGCTTGTCAACAACTGCTGTTAGCAACGAATGTCGGCAGAATGCGTAAGTGGAGAAAGGGCATGGGAAAATATGTGACGTAAAATAATGTTACCTGTTGAATAAAGGCAATAGAATAACAAGGGCAGGATTATGGTCGTAAATTATGTGCACGGTTATAAAAGCGCGTTCCTACTGTTAAGTCATTTTTAGCCATGCCTGTCTGTGCATACTTCTTTTAGAAGTGCTAAAGAGAACTATACAGGAGGGCAGAGTCTCATCTGAAGGCAACCAGCATAGCGCCATCAAAATCAATGGAGCTTACAGTAACTGAGCATCTAGCCCTAGGACTAATGTAACGAGCTAAAGAACTTGCTACTATTTATTGCACTTTAGCCCCCAAAAGCTGTCACTTTTTTGGGCTCAGAGTAACTATAAATTAAAGAGCAGATCCTTAGGTGGCATAAATCAGCATTACCCCATTGAGATCCATGCAGCTTTGCTGATTTACACCCGTTTTTTTCCCCTCTGAACGAACATTAAATGTGAGAATGTCCAAGCGGCCCACTCATTCAGCAATGTGCTCGAGTCTAATACCAGGCTATTTATTACAATGCTAAAGAAGTGCCTCTTAGCTCTCCCCCACTTTCAAAGAGGACACTTGTTTACATACGCTAAAGAAAGAGGGGGTTACAGGTGACCCCAGCATGGACTAGTGGTGTCCACTTTCATAAGCGTTTAAGAAGAAAAACAAATCATCGAAAAAACAGCATAAGCCAAGACTTACTGTGTGATTACTTAATTAGGTGCAAGGTTACACTGTAGGTCACATTACGTAGAATTAGAAGGGTTAGAATGCAGCAGGTTTACGTCAAACAAAATAAATCAGAAGTAGTATGGCAAGATGAAAATAAAACACTATCCCACCCACTTACCAAACTACAAGTATACTATAGACCAAGGAAAAATATATGAGCTGGTAATGGTTAGCACCTCAGCTTTAATTTCTGGGATGGCTCTTTGGAGATTACAGGGTGAGAAGTAACTGAGTCAGACTAGTTCAGGTCGAGGCTAATAGTCAAACGGTGCTAATCAACCTCATTTCATTCCAAAATGCATTACTAACTGGGTCAGGAGCTCCAGCCACCAGGTTATAAAATGTGCATGAGCGAATCAATAGAAACAAGGGCAAAACCCAAAGGAGGTGAAGGGGTGACTAACCCAGACACACACATCATAGGAAATGCAGCTGCACTGGCTAACATCAGTCAGAGGAAGCTTTTGGTGGTTCAGTCACACATCATAAACACTACTGGCTATGGCTAGAGGAAAGAGACAAACCTTGGGAGAATGCGACACAAAGGAATGAGTACGTTAGCATGAAAAGGTAAAAAGAATAAGCTAGAATTAATTGATCACACTTTTAGCCAGCTCTACGCAGACTGCTAGAAGGGCTTTGCAAGGATCATGGCAGTACTGGCTCTGTGTCATTAACCAAGGCCGTATACTCTTGGAGGCAAGGACCATTTTTACGTGTCTTTACAGGATCTAGCATTGGGCTTCTCAAACTTTTTTTCCTGGGACCCCCTTTGCAAATATTTCAGGCTGTGACAACCATTCCAAAAAGTGATGCCCCTCTGATGCCATGCACCCTTACCACCATGCACAGTGGCTGACAGCTCACGACCCCCCCATGATAACCTTGTGACCCCCTTAGGGGCCATGACCCCCAGTTTGAGAACCCCTGATCTAGCACCACTGGGGGGCTGATCAGCGCCTGGAGCCCCTGGGTACTATTGGAATATAAATGATAAAAAACAAAAATAAATGTATTTATAAATCAGATTCAATCATGGTGTAAACAAGTGCCACTTCATTAGGCTGAACTTAGCGCTATATCTGGCACAGGCTGGTTAGCTTCAGGGAGCATTTTATGGCCAAAATAATATAGACTCATAGACTCATAGGTCAGAAGGGACCAATATGAT
>ML675643.1:1934471-1980822 GCA_007922155.1 Mesoclemmys tuberculata
GTGTCAAACGCCTTACTGAAATCGAGGTAAATTAGATCTACCGCATGAGCCTTATGGGAAAGGGATGACACCAGTAGAGTCGTATAGAAATATAAGAGGGGTTTATAGAAATTACTCTACAGGTCTATAAAATCTGATAGAGAATGTTCCCCTTTATAAAGAGTTTTTGAGCCATTCTGTAGAATTGCTAGGATGTAAATAATTCTCTATTAAATTCTATAGGACTTCTTCATCAGGGGAAATATAGTCTTCTCATGGCATGTCCACTAGCCAGGAACTGAAATGACACAAGACCACTGGATTTCATTATATCAGCCCTATAAATGTCTCCCCAAAGCATTAAATATAGCCACATACATAAGAACACCCCTACACACCAATTCATTCTGATGTAAGAGGGTGCAGAACCACCGAAGGCGACAGAGTGAACATGAGACACAGCTACTTAAAAATATACAGATTTTAGAGCACACCTGACAGCCAAATCAGAATGAAAGGAGGAATTGAGGACTTTTGCCCATGTTCTACCCACAGACTTTAGGACTTTTACAAGCTAATGCAAGGATGCTTCAAATTCCTGCATAATGATACTATTCTGCAACCCTGCCATCCTCCAACAGGACCATGAAGGTCTGTGCCAGAAGGAAATTTCTCAGCGTCCTGAAACACAGGAGGAAAACACGCATAGTAAAGTAATACATGAAACACAATCCCTTATGGCATTGCTAGGCATCAAAGGGCTTAGTGTGAGGGAGATCTCGTATGTTGCAGATTCGTTCAGTACAAGTTAGTTAAGGAAACATATATAGATATTATTTTCTATAGTAGCTGCAAAAAGTGCATATATTGACACAATAAGCGTGAGCGCGTGTGTGTGAGATTACATTGTTTAAAATTTAAAGCTCTGTTTCACCTAGATACTTAAACATGAGTGTAATTTTATCTTCATGCTAGTAGTGAACTGGGGCATGAATCTGTCTTTACAGTGATTGTAGCTGCTGCAAAACATGCCAATTTTTGTCATGGGCAATTATGAAAAAAAATTCCCCCTCAAAATTTCCCTTGAACATTTTTCCATTTTCATTTTAAAAAAACCCCAGTTTTTTAACCAAAACACCCAAGAATTTTTACTGATAGATGTTCAGTTTCTCATTTTTCAACAAACACCTCCCTCCCCCAAAATAGAAAACTTTGGTCCAAACCGACAAAAATACTCACTTTTTGTCAAAAAAAAAAATTTCAACCAGCTCTATATTGAAAATATTATCGATTGAATAAGAGATTCCTGAAGGCCTGAAAATGACCTCATTGACCTTAAAAGTGCCAGGATCCATGGGACTTGGGCCTAGGCCTGCGACAGCTGACTTTCCCACATCGCCACCAGGAGCTCATGCAGAACCACATTCAAGGAGCACTGTGGAGATTAGGCAATGCAGGAAGTAATGCCCAAAGGGTCCAGAGCAACTGCACCTTGCAGCCTTTTGATGGCTTATGCTCACTATTTAACCCTGGAAGGTGGCCCATGAAGTTGTCTAGGCAACCATGAAGACTTCTGGCCTGCTGTGACTCCGGACCTCACCATGCCTTCTGATCCCACCTGATTTTGACTCTGACTCTTGCTTCCTGATTCCAGCCTGATGACTATCTCTAACCTCTGGTCTCCAATCCCAGCTTGACTCTAACACTTCCCTATCCATCCCAGCTCTACAGGTACTCTGATCCCTGCTCGCTGACTATTGCCTCGTGGCCATCATTGAGTTGGGGATACCAGCCCAGTTGTGACTGCTAGGCCAGATTTCCTATGTGTGGTCCCTCACAGAAAGAGAAAGCAAAGGGTGAGATATTTGCTCAATCAGTATACTCAAAGTACAAATTATATAAACCGATAGAAATAGGAACAGGTCTGTTCCTTCTTAAACATTCTGAAAAGTAGAGAGGGAGTCCAAACCAAAACCCTGGATTGGAAAACTCTCTTTATTAATATCATTTTTAGTAATTTTGATAGCACTAAGAGGCCTCAACCCGGTCATGCCCTCATTTTGCTACCATACAAACATACAGTAAATGAAGATCCATGCCCCAAAGACTGTTTCCAGAGATACTATGGAAAAAGCCATTTGACAAAGAAAATAGCACATGCAACCACAAGAAAATGCACAATTTGTTCATGGCTGTGACCAGAGCAGTGTGAAACTTTCACAGCCATTCCTGAAAACTAGATGACTGTGCCTCTACTGTGGTTATGTTACTCAAACTCAGGTCACATTCCCAAAGGTGATCCCAGTTTCAAGCATGTCTTGGCTAAGTTTCAAGTAAACATGGCCAGTTTATGGTTTCAGGTCAAAAACATCTTAGACTTGCTTTTACATAAAGGTGACAAGGTTAAAAATTGACAAATTTAGCCAAACCATGGGAATCTCTTCAAATCTGTCTCCTTAGATAAGCCAGGCTGTAAGAGACGGATGGACCAGGCCCTGAGACTTTATTTTTCGATGATTTATAGTCTGTATTTTATTTCATTGGATGTCGTGAAAGAGTAAAATTAAAAAAACCAAAACCATCATCAAGCCATGTTTTCTTTCAGTAAGTTTTCTTTGCTGTATTTTTGACTGAGGCCCCATAAAGGAAAGTCAAGGATTTTACTGCGTGAGCCTTAATCTTAATTAAAAGGGGATAGCAAATTCTTTTTGTGTGGGAGCAGGGTGGACAGAAGGGAGTAAGAAGCTGTTTCTTTTATTAAATTTGACATCAATCAGGAGGAGTGAACAATCCTATCCTCTGTGCTGGATTTTATCATTTTTGCAGGCTCTGCATGTTCTGTAATATCCACCTGCTATCACCTGAGATGCTGCATTCAGTACCACCAGGGAAACAATAAAGAAATCCAGGCTTAGAGGCAGTCCTCTTAATATTGCTATGTGCTTCATGGGACATTTTGAACTGTGAAGCTGTCTGTTGTACAGGCAATCTGAGGATGAGCCTTGTGAAGCTCAGCAGCTATATAGGTGCATCTTCTATAAGGGCCTACTTGTGCATGTCCCACTGAACTCAAAGGGATTCGAGGGTGCTCCGCCTCTTATAGACCACGGTCAATACTTTGCAAGGTCATAGGTCCTAAGGCAGCATGTTGCAGCCACCAACTGCAGCGCATCAGCTTTTGTCAGCCTAGGAAAACATGTGAGACTAATGAACAACATGTGTCCAATGCTCCTTTGGTACCCTGATCTTTAAAGACCAAAATGAACAGCTGCAGTAAAGCCAAGAAGTACTAAGGAACACGCAGCAGGTGGCATCATCTGTGCCCACAGAATTCCAACCAAAACAATCAAACTTCCAGCTGTGGAGAAAGATAGGGAATGTGATGGTGACTCAAAGTCTGGGATGAAAGGTGATTCAAATACTGGCTCCATTGTGAGGAAGGAATATTCACCAGTTAGTACCAGAGGACAACTCCCAGCCTTGGCAATAAACACAAATGTGTCTCCTGGCATGGCTTGCTAAAAAAAATAAGGTACATTTCACTGTATATTTGCCACTGCCAAATGTCAGCTGCTTTGTGGAGTGTATGAGGGGTGGAGATCCGTCCAACACAAAAGCCGGCACATAATTAAGAAGTAACATTTACTTTCTTGCTCCTTTAAAGTTCCACCACTTTTAATGTAACTCGTTGACTTTATTTAAGCTCTTTGCTCCAGAAAGCTGAAAGAGATGAGACTTCAAAGGAATTTACAAATACTTATGATTGTATTTAATGTACATATCAGAAGTCTTTTCAACTACTTCAATAAGGGTTGGATCAGGCATCTATACTGCATGATTCCTATGCTTTACAAAATACACACACACACATGCAACCATTGAAATGCAGCCACCATTCGTGTGGAGGGTAGCAGCCAACATATAGCGTACAAGAGATCAGTGGTCAAAGATACTTGGACAAACCTCTACAAATTGCTGTGGGATCTTTTATTGTCACACACAGCACACTGAATTTTGGTTTTTATGGTCCAATCTGAAAGAGCCCACACATTAAATCCATATGTTACACAAAGATCTACGTCTGAAGGTTAGAAAGAGCCTTACTGTGATGTGAACCTGTTCTAATGAGGCTATGGAAGTTATCCCAAACCAGATGTTTACATTAGTTGTGAACCCCACGCACAGTTCAGTGTGAAAACACCGAGAAAGGAAATATTTGAGTGTGATCATGGCAACCACGCTGAGTCCTTTGGGGAAATGAAACCCCTTCCTGATGTGACTAGCTCAGCGTTTATGAACTGGTGGGACACTGGGAATTGGTCATGAGGGAGCAGCTACTTGGTTGCAGTAAAATCCTCTCCACTTCCAGAAAAAAGTTCTGCCTGCTCAGTAGAAGGCAGCCGCTAGGACCCTGAAGGAGTAAGTGCAAGGTTGAGGGAACGCAACGCCACTATCTCCTACAGCTGCCTGTCTCAGAAGGTGACATATTAGCACACAGCCTCCAAGGACGATTCCCACAGAGGAGCTGTGCGGCAGAGCCAGCCACCAACACAGCTGCTATGCACACAAAACCCAAACACAATAAACAAAAGGCTCTTGCTGTCAGGGATGCGAGGGGACAACAAGGTTGTGTGATTTTTGGAATCCATGCTGAATGTTGTGTGTGATGGATGGAACGAAAAATCTCTTCCCAGTGCATGCCGGACACTGGCATTCCAATGCAGTTACTGGTAGGCAGATGGCTAGGTGGTTACCTGCTGTGCTGTTAGATACAATCAAACTAAGCACTTTTCCAAAGGAAACCGCTCTTAAAAGTTCCATTGCTTTAATTTTTGTTCTAGCCTCATGAAATCCTAGCACATGCATGCTCTTTTTTTTCTGATGTGAAAACTAAATATAATTGGATCAAATATAACTGGCGGTGCACATTACACATCAGTAAGGGGGTCTCACTGTAAACTGGGTGTCACACACCCGAAGGGTCAAAAAGGTGGAGCTCCAGAATGAAAAGCAGCCATCAAGGAGATAAACCCTTCTTACACCAATATGCCCACAATTCACCATGTGAAACTGATGCTATGCCACGCATGACATCACAGCTTCATTGGGCCCCAAATCTCCACGAATACCGAGAAGCCTTCAGAACTGCTATTCGTTGGGTTCATTTGATCCCTTGTTCCTGTGAAATTCACATCACGCTTCGCAATACATCTGTAAGAGCTGTCAGTCATGATGCCGCAGGCATAAGTTGATCTCCAGTTTGGGACTGGCTGAGATTTCCATTCCCTTTCCTGTTCTATAATATCAAACCATTTGAAGCCTCAGTTTTGTCTGAGATTGGCCACTGTAGGTGACAGGATGCTGTTGTGTTTCCCTGTACACAAAGAGCATGCATGTTCTTGCTGTCTGTGTGATCTTTATTTTAGATTAAGGGAAAAAGCAAACGTGGATTCTCCCTAACACAGAAGCACAGTGAAAGTCTCCACTGTAACATGCTGCATAAACTCAGCTTCTAAAATTTTGGAGACTCTCTCTGTTGACAAGCAGTCCTGTTACAAATTTAAAGATGCAGCACAGAGGAAAAAGCTAATAGCTGTTATTTAGCTGCCAATCCATACTACCGCATGGTACATGGGGGATCCAATGTCTCTTCCAATTCCTATTTTTCTAATTCATTTCAACAACAAAAAAGTGGGTGCAGATGGTCACAAGCTGGTTCTAACTGTGTAACCTATACTAGTTCCCAAGCACTGAGATGGTGTTCCTTTGCAGTCATTCTTCAAGACATGGACAAGCGCAGGTTAGAGGGTACAAGCGTATGGTGAGTCTCCATCCTTACACTGCTGATTCTTCCCTATACCTGTTCTGTCCCCCTATAGTGGTGACTAGACCATCTAGAAATTGACGAGTCTGCTACAGCCTTGGCTAAAAGGTGTTCATGTAGTAGAGGCTCATGCATTAAGTTCCCAATGTCTCAGGTTTGATCCTGGCTGTCAACGACCAGGTTTTGTCAGCATTACACATTCACCAGGGGTTGGTAGATTTGGTGGCTGAATAAGTAAATAAGCTTGAGAATACAAGCTTGAGGCTCAGGCAAATAGTCCGTTTTATATCTTGAAAAATACTCCAGAGCATGGATATGTGACACACCATAAATAAACGAATAGGAAGCATCACTTTGTACTCTACTCATAAAAACAACAGTGGAACAATGTTGGTACTTCAAATTAACATAAGAACATATGGAGTTGTTTGGATACAGGTATGGTACAAGAAATACAGAATTGCTTTGAGAATTTGACTTGCACGTTCCCTAAACAAAGAGAAGATCTCACAAAAGCTTTTTAGAAGCTTGGATGTTCTTTATACCTTTTTTCCCACTTTAATGTTGCTGTTGCGATCACCTAGGGACTGAGAGCATCAGAAATAGTTTCCTTATTGGTTTCTACTTAGGTACAACCCAGGCAGCTGCTGGGAAAACATATCCAGGTGCAGGTCATAGTCAAAGTTCTAGATGTCTTTCTAACAGAAGCATCTCCACCCTGACCTGGAAGAATTAACCTTGTGAGAGGGAAGATAATTCCACCTCCATGCTAGCTACAACTGTTTGTGGTTGGTTTATGAGGTAGTCTCTGGGCCACCAGCGATGAAGCAAAGACACAGAGGGGAAAAAAAAACACCACTCAGCTTGCACAGAACTAAATGTTACATTTGAATGATGAAGCCACCTGGGCCTAAGACTTAAGTTTCATGATGTATTTTATAAACTCAAAGTCCTAGAAATAGCATATAGCAGGGTGGCCATACTATGGTTCATGAGTCACATGCGACTCTTCTACAGTTAACATGCAGCTCGTGGAGCCCCTCTATGCCCCCCATTTTCCGCCTACCAGACTGGGGTGAGGAGCTCGGTGCTTTTGCCCTGCGGCAGGATGGTGAGGCTAAAAGTGTCTGCCCAGCGGGAGAGGGGGTCTTGGGGGGAGGGTCAGTAAATTTGGCCACCCCCGACAGATAGTATTAGCAGCTCAGAATGAATTTCCATCAACAGGCAAAAGTTCTGAAAGGGGTATATGAGCATCTATGGGAGTTATGCTTCAAAAGCTCTATACATCTCTGAAAATAGACCCCAAAGTCACATCCAGAGACTAAAATCTGCTAGAAACTGAAAAGTTCTGTGGCATTTCAGTCTGATTGGAGATGCTTAGTCGTAATATTTATACATTCGATATTGAGTATATAGTGGGGCTTTTCCCCCTGCTGTTTAAAATATTTGAAATTTATAGAATAAAACAGCTTAGGTCAATATTTCCCAATGTGGGAGTTCAAAGTTAGGCACCCAAATCTATAGTTAGGCACCTAAATTTAAATAGGGATTATATAGTTAGCTGTGAAAATCAGGTCACTTATCTGGGGGCTTAAATATGGATTTAGGTGTCCAGTATAAAAGATCCAAGTCTGACAATTGTTCAAATTAATGAATAGATCCAAGTTTTAGAAGTTTCCAGTAATTTAGAAGTTTAATCAATAGTCAAGGTTCAGAAGAGACTGATTATTTTTAAGGCATATATAACTCCAGAAATGTACTAGGCACTTTGGTCCATTTTTTTGTCTCTGGCTTCTCCATGCAATTGTTTTCTTTCCTAGAGCAACCAGAGTATATTAGTGTGTTGCTTTGATGTTTTTCCCATCCAAGGACTGTTTCTCTTGGACTCTTTTTGCTTCCATTGTTTTAGTCCTCACAGCTGCCTAAAGTGGTGACTGGCTGAAATGTCTGTTAAAGTGCACCGAAATAGAATGGGCTGAGTTTTAGTGGGAGGGAAAGGGGGAAGAAAAAGACATGGCACTTTTGTCTTTGCAACTCGTAAGTGAGTATAATCATTGTACAACCTGGTTACAAAGGCCACCTGGAAAGGAACATGGCTTATGTGTTTGGCGAAGCTTTCTCAAACCAGATGTTAGGAAAGGGAGGAACACACTGGAAATGTGTGCTGAAAACCAAATACTTAGAAGCTGTCATTAGACATATTGGGCCAGATCCTGTAAATCAGCCTCGTTCCACTGAAATCAATTTAGCTAGACCAGTAGTTTACAGCAGCTGAGGATCTGGCCTTGTCCAATATCCTAAGGGATAGGCAAGGGAATTGCCTAAGGGATAGGCAATATCCCTTGCTGGATAGGCAAGGGAAAAACATTTGAGTGAAATGACCAACTTCAGCCAGCTGATCATAACCTAGCGAGCGGGGCAGATTGGTGTATTGGGAATACGTATGTGGAGCTAGGGAACAAGATGGTGGAGTAGCTGGTGCTAGCTGATCATGGCTGACAGAGGGATTAGTGTGTCAAGGGTGAGGAGTGATGTAGGAAATCTAAAAAGACAACATGGGTGACTCGTGGTCAACCTGCACTCTTACAGCAGAGCGTGGTTGCTCACGTAATGCTTGGGTTTGCATGTGCCTGTCAGCGGCTCTTTCCTCCACTTTTGGGAAGCAGGTAGGACTGACTGGAAGAAAAGAAAATGGGGTCGCTAGTTGAAGAAGCAGAGAGTTGTAAAATGAGTGAGCTTGGTAGTGAAACGCCTGGATTCTAGTCCCAACTTTACCAAAGACTCGGTGTGTGATGCTGGTTGAATCACTTAACATCTCTATGTACCGGTATACCCATGTGTAAAATGGCAATGGTGATACTTAGCTACCTCTCCTGTGAGGCTTTGTTAATTGGTTGGTCAAGAGCTTTGAGACCTTTGGATGAAAGGTGCTAGAGAAGGCAAAGAGCTATTATTATTAATAATACAGAGACTAAAGGCTTGTAATCAAATAATAGGAATTCCCAAAAGAGGGACCAGGAGAAGGGAAAAGAACATTGAGAGGCAACCAACCCCAGAGATGAAGCCAGCCAAAGGGGATTGGTTATCTGTGATTTCTCTCTTTATTGTTAATTCCAAACATTGTAATAGAATCAACTGATCTTGGCCACCTGCTTTATTGCCTTAAAAAAAATCACTTTCACAAAAATCCCAGATGTCTTTGGATTTTTCCATCCCTCCGGATGAAACCCATTTCAGTCTTTTTCTTCTTTACCATTAGTGATGGCACTAAGGAGACACTGAAATGAAAGAATACACCCCCATTTAATTTTATCAGTCATTTGTACCACACTGACAGGATGAGAAAATATTTACAGATGTTTCAGCTGATCTTTTAATATTGTCTGATTTGATTGCCATTCAATAATTATTATGATAACATCATGAGGGTTTGTTACCTTCCTCCCCTTTTCTTTAGAAGATGTCTCTTTGGAAAAGATTTTTAAAAATATGGAGTGTAATGTAATCCGTGACTATAACGTAGATTGTTAATTTTATGTGTAGTTGAATCACAGCATGCTTTGATTGAGGGAAGCCAAGATAAACACATGAAGCATGTGCCTCTTTGAACAGGATATACCACATCCTGCATTTGGTAGCCAAAGGTTCCAGTTTGCATCCCAAATGTAGTCCAAATGCTCTCTTGACTTGAGGTATGTACCTTGAAAAGGGCCAAATTTGTGATACATGCAGCTTTTTTTATGTTTGATCATTTGCTTGTTTGGTTTTTAAAAGCAACTCAGCAGGTGACTGAAAGGAAGGGCCATGCTGTCAGGAGGGACTTTGATTAATCAGCGATTTGGTCATTTAATTAATTGTCCCTGAAAGAGCTGGCTCTGGTGAGAGCACTCCTGCCAACATGTAAACACATACAAAAACATTTAGAAATATATAGACAAATTGCAGTTCAAAGCCGCTTGCTCTGGCCTGTTGGTTTGGATGCTAAAAACAAAAAGTTTTCTGCTTGGTTGATAGAAACCAGATCTTCTAAGAGAGGAAACAATTGGCTTGAGGTCCTTTTGGATTGCAAATAAAGAGAGCTTGACATTTTCTTTTTTAATTAATTTATTTTGTCTTCTCATTCTTGTTTGCAGTAATAAATTACAATACTTTTTTTCCCCTGTAAGAAAAGTTCAACTTCCTCTCACTTTCAAGCAATTTATGACACATTTCAAACCACTGACTTACATAAGGGTTCCATGCAATTTTCTAAGAAATCATAAATTATCACACTGAGGTAGCAAACAAAATATTGCATTGTGAATTGCTCAGCAAATCATCAAGTTTCACCTCTGTTTTGATGACACCCTATAAGTCAAGCATAGGAAATCTGGAGTCGGGGAAATGCTTGAAAAACCTGCCTGGCTAGCTATCTCATCTTGTGAAAAGAAGATTTGCAAATTCATCACTTGGCTTCCAAGCTTGGATTAGCTCATAAAGGTTCCCTCCTTCTTAGTGGTAGAACTGAATAGTGAACTGTCTACTGTGAATTGTATAACATGTGTAAGCACTAACCCATGCTTCTGCTTGAAGGCCCTGACTCAGAAAAGCACACGTAAGTGCATAAGACCATCCCTATTCAGGATTGCACTTAAACACCTGTTTAACTTTGAGCCATGTCTGATTTTTAAAAGTTTCTGACATCCAGTCCAGAAGCAGAAACAACTGATGTGACAACAGGCTTGTCTTCACTGAAGTGTTAGCTCAAGGAATAACTCATTTTTCCCCCAACTCAACTCCAGTCCACAGGCAAAATCACTTGCTTGCATGAAGCTTGAGCTAGATGGTCCATCGGGGAAGGGGGGGAGGATGGGGGTGAGCTGAAGCTTGAGATGGTAATATAGTGGGGATACCACAGGCTAAATTACAAGAACTCATTAGCTACTAATCCATTCTCTCTGAGTAGCTCAAGGGCTGTTTCGTAATGTGATTACTTTCTCCCAAGTGAGGCTAAGTCATGTGTACCTCCTGAGCTAACTTTTGGAGTGAAGATGAGTCATTAGGAGAGGAACCACTCAACAGGGACAAAGCAATAGTCAAAAACAGTCAGAGCAACTAGTCTGCAAACAACCCAGGAACTGAAAAACCGAACACAAGTACATTCACAAAAAATCAGGTTTGATTCCCAAATGATTCAAAAGGGACTACACACAAAGAATTATTTTTTGTGGGGTGGAGGTAACAACAACTTCGACCAGCGCTTGTCAAAGACAGAATATCCAAAAGGAATTCCACTGAGAACAACAAGGAGAATAAATCCTGCCAAGCCCCAACCCCTCTGACCGCAGAAGCAAGAGATGAAGATCACACTTATGCTTTACCACTTAATACTTTCTTTGTCCCGGTAAGAATTCAAAGGCTATTTCTCCATATTTGTGTATATGAATCATAAGCACACTGTATTCATTCCCATCTCTGGTCCAGCAATAATTTAATTAAAGAAATCAAAAGACCATCTACTAAAATAAACCAGACTTAATAAGGGAAGAAAGTCAAAACAAACAAGTACTCCCCCCGCCTCCGTACTAACTTGCCAAGAACCAAAATTCGCATCCAAAATGATCAGTTCATGCTAGAAATAGCAGGCTATCTACCAGCAGTAGCCGCAGTAGCAGCTGGATCAAAAGAAAGTGATGTGGAAGGAATGCAGTAAATGAAAGTGACTTTTTTAATGGCATTGTGAAGGACTCTCTCTGTTGACCCTTTCTGCAGCAAACCCAAACGGCATGCAGTGGAATGTAGCAGGTTGCACTCAGAGGCCAGCAGGCCATGGCTTGACAATCCTTCAACCCCCAAAGTCCTGGGATGGGCTTGCCTGCCAGTCAGCAGGCCTACCGGTCAAGCTATGGGCTTTTGTTTCCCAGTGCTCTCAACTAGATGGGGATGAGGGGGAGATTTGGTAGAGGGACCGAGATCCTCCCTCTCCATCAGGTCCCAGATTACAGCTCATAGGGAAAGACTACGCATGGAATGTCTCAGTTTACTTTTCTTGGTGCATCTGATCAGCCTCTCCTGGGTCACTTCCTACCTCTAAGGAGGGAGTTCCCAATCAATCTCAGTAGCGCAGCTGGTCAAATAAATATTCCCCAGCTCTCTTCCCACTGTTCACTTATACTTCCTCAGCAGGGAATAGTGGAAGGGATCCAGGGTTTCCTTTTCAGCATATCTTCCATTTGGAGCATGCACCCTAGCTGCTTTTGGCCCTCTACATCTCCTTCACTCCCTTAGTCTCTGCTGGGAGGAGAGGCGGTCTGGAAATGACATAACAGTAAGCCACAAACAGATCACTACTGTAATTGCAAATGTACACACCAGTCCAGCAAAGCACTTAAATCCATGCTTTCCTTTAAGTACATAAATAATCCCATTGATGCCAAAAAGATGGACTTTCTAACATGTTTTGAATGTCAACAATCCATGACTATTTTGGACCAAGCTTTTTTCACAGTCAAAGTGTCCTCTGCTACTAGCCACCTCTCTGTTAGTCTGCCAGGGAGATAGATGGGTAAACTGAGATGGAAAGCAATTTACCAAGTGGTCCAAAATCGCCCAATAAAGTTTGTGGCAGGCCCGAGAACTAAACAGAGGAACCTTGCCTTCCAGTTCCTTGCTCAAAACCCTAACTGGCCCTTTCTGCACAATAGTAATACTAATTTGATTATAAATAATTAATTTGATTATCTCCTACCATTGTTCCTCTTCTTAGTCCAAAATAGCTTGGATATGAAGCCATCAAGGCATTCTGCAAAAGCGATTTATTTGAATGGTCTTTTAGAGAGGTCTGAGAATCTATTCCTAGAACAATAGAGGGTGAAAAGGAGGAGAAGTTGGTTTTTTGTTTAGTTTGTTTTTTTGTAGCTGGATAACTGACCAAAATGAGTAATTATTTCCTGTTTAAATGTTTGGTTTTTGAACCTGCTAGAGGTACAATGCTGCAACATTTATAGTGTCAGGACACCTAAAATTTTTCTTTGGAAAAATTGTCTACACTGTCTACACTTGTCTACACTGTGGGCTCTGTCTGCACTGCAGCAATCGATGCAGTGGCAATCGACAGAGCGGGTCTGGTTAAGACCCACTCAGTCAATTGCCAAATTGACTCCACCAAAACGAGAAGAGTGAGCTATGTCGACTGAAAAGGAGTCTCCCACTGACATAACATAGTTTAGGCAATATGCCTACTCAATGAAAGGCACGTCAACGTCAGTTACATTGTTTACATAAATAACTTACATACCTTGCATCAATGAAGCCTCTCAGTGTAGACAAGCCCTGAATCTTTTTTTTATTATTTAAATCTTAGCAAATGACATAAGTAGAACTGTTTGAAATACTTCAACTGAAATATTTTTCTATCAAAAAACAAGGTTCTGTCAACAAATATTTAATGGGAAAATGTTATTTTCAATTAATTTTTATTTTTTCAACAGGACATTTCAAACCAGAACTAAAATTTTTGTTTTGAATTCAAATGTTCATTTCTTTTGTGGCTTTCCAAAATGAAAAATTATCAACAGTTATAATTTTTGTTATTTTGGAATGTGATGTTTCCCACTTTCTTCCATTTTTCCTCCTTTTTCTACACTAAATGCAATAGAATGAATGATGTCTGAGTTTGGAGAATTTTATTTGCTTTATTCTCTTTTCTTTTTTACTTGGATCACTTTATAACTTTTCAAAACTTCCCCAGGTTAGGGAAAGTTAAAAGGATAACAGAAGGAAAATAGAAACGCTGTACTTTTCAAAAGTTGAAGAAGTTTGGAAAAGTTATAAAGTAGCAAAAGAAAAATGGAAAAAAAGAAAAAATGAAAAAGTGGGAAAGTAAAACCCAGGGCGTCATTCATTTTATTCCACTCAGAGGTAAAAAAGGAAAAAAAGAGGGAAAGAGAAAAGAAAGAGGAAAAATCAAAAGTCTGAAATTTAAAAATTCAAAATTCAATATTATGTGAAAAAACAAAACATTGTCCCATTTCAAATTCTGTGAAATGGAAACAACTTCAAAATTTTGAAACTGTTCACAATATTCTTTTTTTACTTTTCAATCAGCTCTAAACTGTATATCTAGCTCTGGCACAACATAGGATAATGAGGGACTAAACACTATCTTTTGTGATCACTACACTTTAACGCTACATCTACACTTGGAGCTAGGGGTGTGATTCCCAGTTTGTACATGCACATTTGTGCTAGATCCCATCAAGTTAGCATGCTAAAAATAGAAGTGTAGCCACAGGAACACAGATGGTGAAAAACAAAAGCATAGGGTAGCCACCTCAAGTACGAAGTTGCCTAGACTCTGGAGGTACACTCTTGGGGTGGCTAGCCCATGCTACTTCTTGCCGCTACCTCAGCTACGCTACTATTTTCAGTGCACTAGCTTGATGAGATCTGGCATAAACACCTCTACTCAGGGTAGGAATCACACACCCAGTTCCCAGTGTAGATGCAGCCATAAATAAACAAGCAAGTGGCTGGCTCCAGCAAATAGTAATGGGTTAATGTAGCCTCTAAGTTACCAGTTCAAAGCCAGCCAAGGTTATTGATTCTCCACTCTACTGAGGTCCACTTGGCACAGGAATGGGGTGTGGGCACAGAGAGGTGACTCTAAGACATCATCGCACTTCCTGTATTCTTTGTCCAATCTATTGCAGAAATGAGAACAGCCACAGGGCTCCCCTGACTTGCTCTTGGCTACATCTGCTGCCCAGAATAGTCAAAGCATTACACTGGAGAGTGGACATTTCCCCAGCTCTGTGCTACTTGGGATTCTTTATTCTAGGGAAATATTCCAGAGGACATTTCCGTCAGCTAACTGGCACTTCAAACCCTGGGGTGGGGTAAAGTGGCAGAAGCAGAATGGTGCATTGAGCCCAAAGGGTTTGATGGCTCATGGGAAATGAGTGGGTGGTATGAGTATTGTTCTTAGTGGACAAATATCCACATCACAAAGTCATTGGCAGACTCCTCAGAGAATATGATGACTGAATGAACTGTTTTTGTAGACCTAGAGGTGGTCTTTCCACATCAGGGCTAAAACACATTAGTGTATCAGCAAGAGTAACTTTGCAGCGGGATGGATTAGCAGAGAAATCCATTGCCCCAGGCAGGGCATTACATTCTCTAAAATAAAAAATGCCTGCATAAACAAAATGCTAATGAGAATGGAAAGCCACACAATATTCATTGTGTATTGGTGCTGTAGGAGCATCTTAAATGAAATCCCACAAAGACACTAGGGCTTTCACTCAGTGCTGCAGGAATCACAGCTGAAAAGTTGCTTATTTTATTTTTAAACTCCCTCTTTAAAGAGTTGATATAGTTGAGCACAAATAGCACAGAGCCAGATGTGATGCGTTTTCAAAGAAACAAAGCCAACTACAACGATCCTCAGCTTCCCATTATTCTAAAATTTTGGTATAGTCATACAAAAAAACACTGATTCAAACCTGCTTTTCTGGCCTTCAAGACACAGAAATTGTTCTGGGTTTCTTTAGCCTTTTATCGCATGTGTTCAGCGTTGTTTATTTCTTCACTATTCTTTTTTTTCACTCCTTTGACTTATAGCCAGTATCACTAGGTATCTTTTATAAATGCCTTTTCAGTCCCGGCCTTCCAAGCAAGGAAGTAACAAAAGCACATTGGTCCTGATTCTGATCTCACACTTGTTTTACCTTGGAGTAACTCCATTGATTGCCATGGCATTGACATCAGTGGAGTTACTTCTGATTTACAGTTACATAAACTGAATCAGCATCAGGCCCGTTTGTTTAGCATAGTGACCAGATTTCTTTCCTTTTGTACAAATATTATTGCAGCAGTGTGTAAATACAGGGGTGCCCTAGGGTCACAGAAGGGTACAATGAAATTACTGCACTTTCCTCTCTTCAGCATCTTGCTACACGCATGCGAGACATGGACATTATGAAGCCTTCTGCCTTCGAATTAAAATGCTACAGGTGATCGCTGCACACGAGCTATCCCATACGCAGGACTAACAAAGAGGTGATTGCCCAAATGTATAGCATACCCACAGTGATACCTGATATTATCAAGATGCTCAGATGATGAAAACTTGAGGTTGCAGGACATGTGGGCGGGATGAGTGGAGGAAGGTGGCAGACGCAAGTTTTGCAGGGGCTGGCGCCAGGTGCCCGGGGGCGCCCGCAGTGAGTGTGGTACAATGATGTAGCTGATTGATGGGATGCAGGATGGCATGTTTCTAAAGGCTCTGTGAAGGCTGTGAAACATGAAGGAATACCGCTGGCCAATGACTGCCGTGTTTCCTACGTTCTGCTCATGGTTGTGTGACTTTATGGTGCGATGCACTACGAGAATAATAATAATGAATAATGATACATAAACATAAAACTGGATGCCGTACCTGGAACATATCTGTGATTCAACAGGGCGACCTTTCTATTGACTGAAAAGGGACATATCAGAGCCAATGAAATGATAAAATTACAGGCTTTCAGATGAACAGTGCCACCTTTCCAAATGTACCATGTTTATGTTGCATCAGCTGAGGCATCTAAGATGATGCGCTAAGCATGCTGCGGAATAATATAAACGAGAAGGCCAGGCTTATTCATTGCAGTGTGGTCGCTTCATGTTTACCGATTTCATAACTCCAGCTGGACCGCTTTTGGCAAGATAACTGATTTTTATGAGGGGAAAAAGCTATAAATCTGCCATCACTAGAGGTCATCAGACACTATGTGGCATGTTCATGATATCGCCAGCATGCTCCAGTTTTTCACAGAGGTTTGAGCCATAAAACTGCCATCTAGGAAAATCACGTACGAAACCAAAATTGAACCTTTAGCAGCAAAATATCACTTTGAAATCTCTTCCTCCTCCAGCTCCTTCCCAGCCCCAAAAGCTGTGGACAGACAGTGAAGGATAGAGGACTGGGGTATTCTTCAAAGCCGCATAATCAACATCCAAGATCAAAACGAAGCCAAGTTGTCTGTCCCACTCCTGAGCAGAAACAGCTGCCACTCAGAGAATATGTTTGCATAATAAAGAGAAAGCCAAAAAAGCCAGCGCTTGTGGATTTTTTTTTTAAAGGCCAGGGAATAGATATATTTCAGAATGTTCTTTTTTGTCCTGCCTTTAGTCAAAAGGCAGACAGCACCCATGGAACAAGCCAGGTATAAGTCAGAGATGAAACTTTAATAGGGTAAGAGTGAGGTACAGAGCCATAAATTGTTTGCCTTAATAATTTGTGACAATTGGTAGCAGACAAAAGTGATATATCATTAGAGAACGTTACTCAAGTATGTAGCTTTCTGATCTACTCCAGTTACCCTGGCCTTTTTGTCACCCTTCCAAAAGTTTTTCTCCATGGGTAGAGAGGAAGTGCACAAGGCTGAAAGGACAGAAAAGCAGCCAAAGCTGATGCAGGCCACTGAAACCTTCTGACACAGACTATAGTGAATGAAGGCAAAACATAAGAAACCTCTTGGGGCTCAGAGTTCCACGAGGCAGAGATTTTGCGCATTGATACCCTCAGACAGAATCCTGATTGTAGACATCAGCTCAAGCCAAAAAAGGCTTTGCTAAGAGGTTTTAAATTTATGCTTTCAGCAGGGCTGAGAAGTTCATAGAAAGGTTATATTCTTCTGCCTCTTTGCACTGTAATGCAATACTTTTCCCAGCAACATTAATTAAAAAGCTGGTAATTAACTTTTTGTAAGTGCATTTGTGGTTGTCACTTCCAATCTGAACTAGAACAAGCCCCCTGCTGCTCGGAGCACCTTCCTTGCCAAAGACACGACTGAGACCCACAAAGTGTCCTTGACTTTTGTCAACAAATAAAGGACTATTCACCCCACTGCACTCCATGCTTTGTACACAGATTAAAGATAATTCCCCTCTTCAGACAGCTGCGGGATGCCAAGGAATCTTTCCTTTCTGAACTCTTGCTTTATCATTCTGGTACTCCAAATCCCATTGCCTGCTGTTGCAGTTCAAGCCGTCCGGCTAAATGAACTCCATGCAAATCTCACAGGCGTGACATGGTCGTTTACAGTATTATGACGATGACGTATGCAGCAATATACATTTATGTGATACCGTTTCTGAGGTAATATTTGCCACATAGAAGAGTCCCTGTTCTGGTGAGCAGGAAATGATCCCGCTCAAATGCGAACAACACCAAACTGACACCAAACTGAGATCGAACGACACCAAACTGAGACTAAGCGCTCCACTGCATGCTGGATGCTGAGAAGGGAGGATGTCACTGCAAGCAGAAGTGATAGCGTAAGAAAAGGCACAATGTCTAGAGTGGGCAAAGGAGATAAAAGAGAAACGTATCAGAGCACAGAGGGGCAGATCCAAAGCGCCTTGATGTCAGTGGGTTTCTTTCACTTAGTGGGCCTTGAAATAGGCCCGGAAAGTCAAAGACAATGCACCAAGATCTACAAAGCCCAGGGACTTCATGGCAAATAGCCTCCTACCATGGGGGTGATATGAATTTAATGATCAGTCTCCGCTCTCATGCTGTCTTTCAAAAATATTAACGTTTCTGTCCTTTTTCTGTGCAGAAATATGACCGTATCGCTGGAGTTGAGAGTTCATCACTGCGATTTCCTCCAGCAGACATGGGTTGCCCCCCTGTCCTCACCTCACAGCACAGAGAAGTAGCCCTTGAGACCCATCCTGCTTAATGGTGGCAGCTACAAACAGACCCCAGCACAAACAAATGGGCTCTCAGACTTGTTCAGCAGAGGAGGATGGTGGTGACACATAGACACCTGCACCCCCTGTATACATTACGTTTGGGGTGCACTGGGGACATTTCATTGACGACCTCCCTCCCCAAAAGCCTGTCCTGTGTGAGCACAGTAGGCAGGCAAGCCCCAAAATGGAGAGGTTGTCTCTGGCAAGAGGGATGGTAGATCTTCTGGCTCTCCTATCATTCAGAGAACTTTGGTAGAATTGTAACTCCTGGGTTAAATGGTTTTGTGGTTCTGCAAGCTCCTATTACAGCAGTGAAACATAAGGATATGGGAGGCAAGTTCTTATCTATTTCTCTGGGTGCTGGATAAGAACTCTTCATTGCTGAAGTGCATCCAGATTTCTTTTTGGGTTCCCTTACTCAGGGACCAGTTCTGGACTTTGTCTCACTTTTATTAGTACAGGAGTTTGTGCTGCTCAGCAGGTGAGAGGGTTGCAGAATGGCCCTAAATTAGCAGAAAGAGGCAACTGAAACCAAGATTTCATAGCCCGCTGCAAAGGACGGGTTGTGCACTTGGGCTCTTTTGCAAAGGCCACTGAAGCCAGTGAAAGGCTCCCATTGGCTTCCCTGTGCTTTTGATCAGGCCCTTACTTGCACCATATAGGCCACATTTTTCAGTGGGTTTCTGCTCATGCTATTTTGTATGCACAATGACCCCATTTTGCATGCACAAATGACTGTGCCCAAAAATCTGGCTACCATTATCAGGAGGCCAAATTGCCACATATTGAATACTCCGCCTATGATCTGTTTGAGTTCTTGAACAGCAACTTAACGATCCTTGAATTATTCTGAATTGAGCTGATATGACACTGTCATGTTCCAATTTTTCACCACTCTGCCCTGCCCCGTAAAAGTCTTCCTCAGTTTTCCGTACTTATATCCTATATGGGTAATGCTGATAATAGAAGGTTTGGAAAGCAGTTTTGAATCAAGAACAAGAAGTAGTCATAATTATGTAGTGCCTGATCCAAATGTTTGAGACATGTGGGGTAGAAGAACAATCACTGCTCTATAAGGGTATCAAAAATGTTCATCTCTTGAGGAGGGCTACAAAACAGCTTTCCTGCATTCAGGTCTGGACCTGGGATAAAACCATTTGAAATTAAAGGAAACATTTGAGAGATTTTTGAAAAGCAGTTTCAGAGGTTCCCTTTTTAAGCAAAAGAATGTCTGTACTTTAACGATAGACTCTAAGAGCCTAATCAGTGGCGTTGCTGGGCATCCTTAACTCATCAGTCATAGAAAGAGGTGATAAAAGACCTACTGGAGTTGTGGTCATTTGGTAGCATGCAGGATTAAACCCTAAGGTTGATTGGAAAGAGAGGAAAAGCAAATTTACAAGGAGTATTCTTGAAGTGTTAAAAATGGCTGGGATCTGAAAGCCTTCTTAAAGGTTAGGAAATTTCTCTCTCTCTCTCTCTCTCTCTCTCTCACACACACACACACACACACACACACACACACACACACACACACACTCTCTCTCTCTCTCTCTCTCAGTAGGTTTCCAGCAGAAGTTAAAAGCAGGGGGTGAAATGCTATGGCTTATGTTATGTAGGACTTCAGGCTACATATCACAGTGGGTCTGTTCTTGTCACAAAGTGTACCATGGCAAAACTCCCATTGATTTCAATGGGACCAGAATTTCACCTTAGGAATGTATGATCAAGCACCTCTTCCCTTTGATACCCTAAAATATTCTGTCCTGTACTATCTTCAAAAGTATGTGGCCCTGATGGAGCATGAGCCTACCTGTAAAGATCAGGTGAGCTCCACTTTTTTTCTACACTGTACGGTTGTCAAAGGTTCCATTTCATTGATCCATATGCAAAGGGTATAAAATAATAGTAACTTAAAAGATTTTTTTTTTAAATCAACCCCTGTTAAAAGAAACCACCCTTCAATTAACCTGTTGCCAGTGGGAACTTTCAACCTTCTCTTTTTATACTTACCAAGTAGAGCTGGGAGTCCTTAAAGCTCACAATGAAAAGTTTTAAAGAAAATAGCAGGTTTAAAAGCAGCCACAGGCAAGTATTATTAAATACCAATGCCAACGTCAAATTACATTATTAAGAAAAGGTGGGGGGGAGTCAAAGTCCCTGTTCAGCTTCTGCTATCAGACATGATGGCACTGAAGTCAGATTTTCTAAATGCTAGTTGGCTCTGGGCTTAAGGAGTTCATCATGTAAGAAGCATAGCTAAAAAAATCTATATGAAGACTTGGGTTCATCAGATCATAACCCAGTCAAACCTGAACAGGTTGACCTGGGCCCAGTGTTAGGCAACCTCACTATAGGGGTCACAGTTGATCCTCCTATCATATAATAGAATATAGTGCTTCAAACACATGCACAAATACAGAGCAGAACATTTTCGTCTTCTTATGAACTCTTTTCCCAGTGATAGATTCTGTGCTATACATACCATATTATATTGTGCTGTATATTATTTCCTATATTCCTTTCATCACCATAGTACTGGAGCAGGGGCTCCAGTCTGCTCTTAAACTGGTGTCATTGCATTGACTTCACTGGAATTACTCCTCACTGCTTCTGTAGTAGGCCAGAGTTCAAGAGAAGAGAGTGAGGCCTACTATAAATGTCTTTTGACTGCCACAGCCTTTATAACATTCAGCCCACAAAGTTCTCGGACCTTTGCCATAGAAACAGGTAGTAGCATACAATATCATAAAACATGGTGAAGAGGCTTTTAGAAAGTTCTGGCCAACGCATCACTTGGCAGGGCCACTGAGAATTGCAGAGATCAGTGGAAATCATACTAGAAAACTCTCATGACTAGTCAGTCAAACTCTGAAAACACTTATTGACAAAAGCAAATGTCCAGACTTTTCCATACACAAATATTCCACAGTGCAGTCCATGCCCCTGCATATGCTCCCTAAAACTGATTATCTTAAACTTCTCCATCGGTCCAGGGCATCTGTTCAAGGCTATCTCAATGGGAAGAAGAAAATGACAGTGCTAGCATACCTCAAGCAAGGAGCATTGACTGGAGAGTCCATCTACATCTTACTATTTCATTTTGATCTCAGCAGACACTTAGAAAGAAAGAGATTCTAGTAAAGGGTTTGCAAATTTCCCTTTCAGAGTAACTTAACTATGTAACTGTCCTCCTTTTCCTACATGATTACCAGGCGCCAGATTCTCCAATGCTTTGCACCTTCCAGGAATCATTTACACTTGGTGAAAACGAGTGCTAAGTGAAGGTAAAATGCCACCATTCTGATTCTCACTGTAGGTTTGCTACCCGTCCAGGTTTTCCCAGGATTGCCTCATTTTTTGAGGTAACTGTCCCAGATTAAATGGTTCTGATGTCTCAGTTCTTTGTATATCAGAAGTGGCAATGCTATTACACAGGTGTAAATGACTCCACCAGGTACAGGCAAGGGAGAATCAGATCCTTTTTTCGGTAATAATTTCAGTGATTCTTTCACTAGCTCGATGAAGGGGCACATTAGACTTGTGAGGCAAGCAACATTTGCTCTGTCTCCAAAACTACGTTTGGAAACATCAAATGGACTGACTTTGAGCTCTGCTTTCAAGATCAAATGCTGCCTAAGATAGGAGCACTGCAATAATAATTATACAAGATAAAAGGAATGGACAACTTTATGACCAGAGATAACATTTGCAGCTATGGAAAGTAAAAATCACCCCAGTGGAATTTCAAACTCCACTGGATGAATTTGACCCAAGGTTACAAATGTAACTGACTTGGCTGCTTCAGTCCTGAACATGAATTGTTCCTGGACAGGAATTGTTGTCCTATGCAGCCTCACACAATTGGTTGGGTGCACGGTATTATTGTTGGGTTTCCTTCCTCTGAAGCATCAGTGTTTGGCCACTGCTGGAGACAGGATACCATAAAATAAACTCAGTGGATGTACCAGGTTCCCCAAGTTCACCTTCCAAGGCAATGCCTTAATGACAACCTCACACTTTCCCCATGTGTGCATTGTGCCAGATTGACAATATCCTGAACAAACTTTGCTGAATTAAGTTAAAACTTATTGAATTAAGTTTAGCATCTTGGGGGCCATTGTATAAAAAAATGCAATTGTGTATGTGTTATTGTGGAATTGAATGTATGCACCGTTTCTAGGATTAATGAAGTCTCTGGAAGGTAGTAGGAACTTCAAAGGACTTTTTGGAACAATACCTGTGAAGTAGATTTCCTAGACAGTGCCTGGGCAATGCAAATAACCCATTTCAAATCCTTCCTTTTCAAGCTATACCCTGGAAAGGAAAACACATCGTCTACGAATTACCTGGTCCTGGAAACTCCAGCTCAAAGACCCCTGTACGGCATAAAGGGTGAATTAAATATTTATGCGTGTGCGGCTTCTGAGAAGAAGCTGTGACCACAAGGAATCCCCCTTGGGCAGGGGTTTGAAGGACTGCTCCTGCCAGAATCCATGTTAGGGTTGGGGTGAATTCTGGTAAGCTTATTAGCATGTGTTGGTAAGCTTATTAGCATGTGTATAGGTTCTTTCATTGTTTTTATGATGTTTTCTCTGTAGTGCTTTTTACCTTAAGAATAAAGTAGTCTTGAATAGGGAGTGTTGTGTGGTGCTGTTATGCTACATATAACTGTAGCAATTATACTGGTTACCTGTCTTTCAAGAGAAAGCAATCAGGTGTCTGGGGGAATCTGCCTGTGCTGGAAATAACTCAATGAAGGCAGGGAACTGTACAGCCTGGAAATACCCTGTTCAAAAGGGAAAGAGATACAGGACTCAACTCCAGTGGGCAATAGCCAAGGAGGTGGATTGGGTGCCCTGGCTGGACCACCAAGGGGAAACACAGGTGCAGGCACCCTAACTGTAACATGTATAATATTAGTATATCTAGCCAGCATGCATATTTCTATATCAAATACCCAGTGAAGTGGTTGAGAACTCCCATAGAAACCAAAGCCCTTTCAAAACCTCAGCCTCTTCTACACCAAGTGCAAGGTGCACTTCTCTGACCTGTCTTCTCCAACACATGCACAGAGCAGCATGCACATTTCGAAAACAAATCCAATATGTATGAGGCTAGAGAAGGAGAGGAGCCATTCTTTTCTATTAATTTTTGCCTGAAACATGAGAAAAACATCAGATTTAGCGGTGAAATATGGTCTTTCTCCTTTCATAGCTAAGGAGACACACAATAAGCCCATTAGCAGAGTTAGTGTTCAGTAAAATGTTAGAATTATTTTTCTCCATGGGGACTCTAGTAAAAATACAAACAGCCTTTGCAATTTCAGGGAATTCAGACTTTCACTATATGCCATGAAACATTTTTTCCTGCTTGCTTGGTTAATGTGCCTACGTTACTTACAGCAAATAGAGTAAAAGAAGTCATTCCAAAAAATCAAAGATCAGGCTAAGGTTTTAGGATAAAAATGAATGAAAAAGAGGCAGCATCCCTGAAGTGAATTATTTGGTGGTATGATCATGC
Organism: Mesoclemmys tuberculata; assembly: GCA_007922155.1. Classification (NCBI taxonomy): domain Eukaryota; kingdom Metazoa; phylum Chordata; order Testudines; family Chelidae; genus Mesoclemmys; species Mesoclemmys tuberculata. The sequence goes on from ML675643.1 coordinate 1,958,524, forward strand.
ATTTCACTCACAGTCGTCCGCACTCCCTTCCAGTTCATTAAAACATGTTCCCCACATCTCTATACTTGGATATTTTACTCTGCTTATCTTTTTAAAGTAAAACCTGGGTGGGTTGAAGTGATCTTGTTTACTAAAGGGAGGAATATTTTCCATAGCTTTGACAATCAGTAGATCAGCTTTAGAGGACAACAGACTGTATCAGTTACGCAGCACCACACATCTTCTGCAGGCCAGCGGACATCAATGATGTTAACCTGAAGCTGGCGTGATTCAGTCAGCACAGAGACTGTGAACATGGACAGACTGGTAGACATCAGAGTGAAAGCTGACTTTATATTCCTTTGGCATCTTCTTTTCCAATATTCTAGCTGCCCACTCCATGTTTTTCCCCAGCTTTGGCTACATTACTGTTTATCACTGTAGATGTGTCTAAAAGTTGTTGGGACAGTGGGTGCCATGCACTAGCTGATAAATCCTGAGTGGCTGAGATCCATTTGGGGAGGAGTAGAGCCTTTGGTTGAGTCCCAGGTATGTTCAAAAGAAGCATGTGTTTTTGTAAAAAGATTATTTTAGGGGGGAAGCATCTCAGAAACCCTTAGCTCAAATGACTGCAAATTTGGACACCTAAGCCTATGCCACCCTATGTCTCTGAGGACCAACAAATTTCAAGACAATACAAATCAGCCATGTGGGTCTAGACCCTTCAGAATGGTCATCTTTTAAACTGTAAGCAGTTCACAACCTTACCTTTAGCAGAGCTGCTGCTCTGTTCCAATACCCATTAGTCTATGCATTACATATTACACTAGCTAGATCAAGCTTGTCCCCAAACATCTAGGGTTCACAGGTCTTCAAAAGTGGCTTCTAATGTTATTGTAACAAAAACCTGTGGTCACAAAGGATGACATATGGTCCTTACCCGTGTACCCCACGGCCATCCAGAACTCCAGTGAGAGTAAGGCTGGACCTGAGTTCCTACTGCCCCTACAGCACAATCTCATCACTTTGGCTGAAGAAAACTCTCTTTTAGCTTTTATCATCATAGAGTTTATGAGTCACAGCTGAACAGTCCTGATTCTATCCAGCAGAGTACAGCAAGATAAATGCACACCAGCCAGTGCATTACAAGAAACCATCCAGCCATATTCATCGCTGGTTTCCTTTTTGGTGTTCTTTTTCAAGCCTCAAAGTCAGGCCTGGGGAATGCTCCTCTTGAAATTGGTTCTCATAAAAACTGACGCCCTGCTGCAGGACAAATAGGTCATTTGAACAAATTAAGTAACATGGTTCTCCACCAGTGTGTTTCTTGGTACTTTACCCACAACAAAATGTCATGGTCTCTGGATAGTCCATAGGTGACACAGCGTAGTAAGTAGAGAATGGGGAAGAGGGGTGTATACCTGTGAAGTCAGAATGGTCCTTTACTCTGTTAGCCGTGAATTAGCTGGTCTTATGTAGTTGGGTTCAAACCTGAACCCTGAAACCTAGATATGAATCCCCCAAAATCTAAAGATGTTTCCATCCATAATCTCCAAATGCAGATCTGAACTCTTTGGCTTGTTAATTTAAATGTTACTTATATTTCAGCTGTATGAATGTTCCATCTATGTAAGCGTTTTAGCCTGATTTCATTGAGAGATCATGATGGTTGTGTAACATAACTCGTTCATTGTGCTTTGTTGAACTCCCTCGCCACTTGTCTTTTCAAAGCTGCTAGAATCTCTTGTACTCTTTCTTGACTGTACTTCCACCACAGTACAATTTGCTCAGTTAGTTGTATTGCAAGGGTTTCAGAGTGGGATGAGATTTACAGCTGAGTGCACTAGCAAACACCTGGATGCTGGTGATGTTTACTGCTTAGAAAAAGATTCTGTTCTTCTTAGAGAACAACACTATTCAGATGACTCAACCAGTCATCTAAACATGTGCTTCCACTTCTGGGAGGAGGGTGCAAAACAACCTTTTCCATGCAGATAAAAATGCATCTATTATGAATTTTAATTTTAACAAACTTTGTTTAAAGAGTTCCCATCCAGTGACCTGGGCTTTCTTGAGATTCTTTTAAAAGTACACTAATAAACAAACAGACCCATCAATTACCCCTAATCAAATCAAATATAACCCTAAATATAACAAGAATTCATCAACTGCCACACACAATCACCACCAGATTCCCACAGCAACCACTGCCTAACATGCACCATCAAATTATAAGATTTAGTCCTGAAGGTCAAATGTTGCTTTCAATGCGGAACAGATTACGTTTTTTAAATCTGCTAGTACCGCCTAATTGACAACTTGACATTTTTTGTTCCAGCCACAGACAGAGGGTTTTGCGCGGCTGTGGAAGGCCTTTAAGAGAGAAACATTCTGAATGATCACGACACAGTAGAGTAGAGCTGCTGAATAATAATAAAAGCTCAACAGATTTTTCACAGATGTCTGCTCTGAGCTGGGTCTAACCCTGTATTTTATTAAGAAGAAAAACAAACTTTATTAGAAAAATTACCATTCAGCTCGAGAGAACAATGTCTGAACTCTTCCATGAAATGCTTTCCTATAAATTGCATCACATGTGTGACAAACCAAATCAGCTTAACATTTCTGTTTCATACAGGTATTAGGCAGGGGCGCAATTTCGACAGCATAAAACACTAAACCATACCAGGATTAATTGAAATATACAAGTTTGGAAATCAATAGATTAAATCAATAGATTTCTTCTGAACCTGACAGCAGAATTACCATAGTGTCATACAATGACAATGAAATAGAAGGTATTCTAACTACTTTTATTGAAGACAAGCAGCACGGCTAGATTGAGCTACTCAAAATGATAAGAAGTGACAGTAATTCTCTCTTGTCTAATAGATGGCCTGTACTCTGTAAAATAATTAAACGAACAATTCAGTGCATAAGGTTACAAACTAGGCTGGTGTAAATGGGTGTGGCTTGGTCGATTTCAATGGAGCTATAGTGGATTTAATAGATTTGGTCTAAGCCTGGGTTCCTCAACCTGTGAAGTTTGCCTCCCTAGAGACACTGGAGGCAGCCCAGGGAAATTGGGAGTGCAGAGGGGAGAAAGAGAATATTTAATTTTCTTTGCTACTGGCTTATATTCCGCTAGGATTTACCTAGGGTAGAGGCATTGTTGAAGGTTCAGCATTACAAATAAAGCTATTCGAGAAGTGATTTTTTCCCATGAACATTTTTGATTAAAATCCCTTTTTTTCCAGTTTTGGAGGCTTCAGATTTTTTATGAAAACTCGTTTTTTACCAAAAAGAAAACTGAGTTTTTGACTAAATGATAATTTTTACAAAAAGTGTCTGCTTTTCCATAGAAAATAATGATTTTTCATAAAAAGGTCTAACTTAAAAACTGAACATTTTTATTTGGATATGCCACTGTGGAGCCTCAGGGAAGCTGTAATTCGGTGGCCTCTTGTTCTCATTTTTCTATATTGATCTCCTCTGCCAGACTTTTTCACTGATGCACTATGACTGTGCAACTCCCATGAGCCATCACTTCTCCAGAGCAAGAGAGGAGACCATGCTGCATCATGGGAAATGTAGTTCAAGCAGGCAACCCAGCCTATAAAGAATAGGACCATATATAACCTGAACTGCAACACCCATGAGGCACTGTAAAGGCATTTCAAAATCAAAATATTTCAGTCTTTAATTGTTCATCAAAATTTTCTGCAGAAAAGTAAAAGTATTTTCTGACCAGCTTTATTAAATACTTTATTATAAAATTACATCATACTGAAGACACTGACAGTGGGCTCAATCCTCAATTCTCTGGTTATTTTGCATTCCTTGGGCTATGCAAAAATGGCCAGGAAAGCTACCCTAAAGACATATTAGGATTCCCATGGTGCAAGGGAATCCCTGAGTGGTGTAAACTTATGTTCCACATGCTCCTCCATATGGAGGGTGGTAGGTCACCTGGGGCCTGATGTAATTTACACCTTTTTACAACCAGCTGCAATAACATTGGGAATAGCGACACGGGTTAGCTGCCCTGAGTACAGACCTGCCTAGATCTCTGGGTATGTATTTGGGCCAGCTAGCCCATGCTGCTGCTGCTGTCTGTACTACTGCAGCTACACTACTGTCTTTAAGGTCTTAACTCGCTGAGAGCAAGTGCAGCTATGTCTGTGCAAGCTGGGAATCTAACCCCTAGCTCCAAGTGTAGACGTAGCCTAAGGGAGTCTGCGCTTCATATACACTGAGGGGGCTGGAAGAAGGTATGATGTTTCACCCTACTTAGTCTTTCTATAGGCTCCCTGAGCCAGCTTCTGCTCTCATGTATACAACAGTAACTGCAGATTCACTCCTGTGTAAATGACAGCAGAATTTCACTCCCTTAGACACACCACTGAATGTAGCCCACTGACAAACATAGAGAGCAAGCCGGGGATTAACCGGGTCCAATTTGTTTAACTCTAAGGCTTGTAGCCAGTTGCATGTAGTTTATGAACGTTGCCCATCACAGTACATCGAGAGTTAAAGTACCATGATTAACCTCATGAGAAAGAGGGAGGGAGAGAGACATCTGCTTTTTATTTTCATAGCCAAGGAGTCTTTGCACTCCATGTATGAATGTCTGCATGCCATAGAAACAGAAAGAAGTCCTCATAATTTATGCAACTATATACCAGTGCATTAAAAAGGGGTTATATTTTACTTTAATGAGGGAAATGAGGTTTTATTTCCTTCACACAAAGAAGGAAGAGTTGCTGTAATAAACACCAAATGGGCACAACTGATTCCTTAAAGATTAAGAGGACAACATGATAGCTGGAGACTTTGAACCCCTGCTAGCTGTTAAAGAAATCTTTACCAAAACAGATGCCACTTCGAATGCTGCATGAATGTTTTGGCACTAGCCAAAGCTGATTTGAATATAGTTTATCAAAAGAAAGGAGATATTGAATTTCTGATTAATCACGTTTTAGAAAGGAAATCAGGCTACGTGCCTTAATAGACTTAGCTCTTGATAAGTCACTATATTGCCAGGGGGTTATGTAGATTTTTCAACTTTGCTCCCCCCAAAAAGTCAAGTGGACCTAATTTCTGCCATTCAAAATGTCAACTGCAGTCAATGGGAGAGAAGTGTGCATATCTGGGTGAATCACTGCTTACAGAGGGGCCGCATGCAGCCCCATTGCAGAAAGGGTCCAGGAAAACCCACAGCTTTCAACTGCTCAGTGTCCCTGAGAATCATTCTATCCTGAGGGTAGCATGGTAAGGTAAACTTTGCCTCCTGTGGAATCAGAAGGGGATTCAATTCCATAAAACCGTCGACCTCAGGACACACACAAAGTGCAGGAGAATCTGTGTGGAAGTCAAATGCCACCACACAGACCTCTTGACTCTCCCCCTCCTCGATGGCTACGGACTCCTCCTTTCACAGGAGTTGCTGCCATTTAAAGGGAGTTTCCTGAAACTCTGTCCAGTCCCAGAAGAGCAAACCACACAGAACAGCTCTTCCCCACGCCCAGCTTGGCCTCCGCAGAGCTGGGCTAACACAACTACATGGACAGTTCCTCCACTATGTGAGGGCCATGGGGAGAATGTAATGCAGTAGGTGCTGTTTTCTTCCCACCTCTGGTGGTTAGCGACTTTTGGGGCATGTTTGCTACTCTCCGCACCATTCAGCAGAGTATAAGATGGGCAGTACAGAGAACTGGACAGATGGTGATATCTGTGCTCTTTGTTTATATTACCTTTTTGAGTAGTTCTTTGCAACAACTTTCCAATCAATCTGAGGATAAAAAACAGAAGACAGAAAGCTAAAGGTAAACAGGATTTATGATCAGATGATTTCTATCAGCTGTAGGGGAGCTGTATAACTAAAAATGTGGCGAAGGCCAAAGGAGGAGGAGAGTAAAATCAAACACAAGCAGAAAAAATTGGATAAGTTTTCTATTCTCTGGGCTCTTTTCCACTGAAAGAATGCCACTTTTATACAGAAGTGGCCCAAATAACCTTTAATGAATAGAGCCAGTCATTTCTGATGCAGCATTAAGCCACTATTAGCTACATAACAGGCAGAAAGAAAAACAAACTAAAAATAAAAAAGCGTTAAAGTGAAGAGAAAAGTGCTTACAAAAATGTCCTGCGCTATTTGTGCTGTAGATTCTGCTTAGTTACAGGTAACACAGCAACTTCACTGTGTGAGAGAATTATGGTACACCTTGATCTTTTCATAATGTGCAATAGTAGGGACTCTAAGCCATGAATCTTAATGTAGTTCAGATTGTCCTACTTAGCCAACAGAAATGCTGGCCATTAGATCTTAAAATATCTTTTAAATATTAAAATAAGTAAATACATGCCCTATGAAATTCAGATCCCCATTCTGAGATACTGTCTAAGAGATCATTATGAAGGTCTATTCAGCAACTGATCACACTCACTTTCCAGGAAGTCCTCTTTATGCACTGTTAATTACTTTAACAATCTATAAAATTAATAGCTAAACTAATGACATTTATGGAGATTATATTTCAAATATTATTTACATGCAACAGAATATGCTTTGTTAGTAATTACGAGATTTATGAACTGTTGTGGAATAAAATAGACACACCCCAGGGAACCTGATTCAATACCACAAATATACCACAGATGCATATACACATTAGTCATTCTATCCAATACTGAAAAAATGTCGCACAGGGAAACTTTGCATTGCCTTTTTCAGTTTTCTCAAATCATGAATTTAGTGCTCCTTGAAGGGTAGGGGGATTGGAACAGTGGCAGCAGAGTTGTTTGGTTGATATATTCAGAAGGATTGAAAGTCCTCAGAAAATAGTTTTCTTTGCTCTGCTTTCTAAGCAGGGTTGCCCAATCAGTGTTACTGAGTATCCAGTACTGTTAGTAAAGATAATGAATACAATACAAATACATGGGTGCCTCTGATTTGTAAGAGGAAACCTACTTACCCAAAGCTAAAAGCTAAGGCAAGTAACGTCTTCCTATCCAGCCTGGGAGTTCTGCAGTCGAGCCAGTTGAAATTTTCGTTCAAAGCATATTTGCCACAAAAAAATGACTTTTGTGTGAAACCAGAAATTTCTGCAGGCAACACCTGATTTTGGTGACATATTTAGGTTTTCCATTGAAAACTTTAAAAATGTTCACTGCTCAGATGAACATTTTCAGTAAAACAAAATTTTTCACTTTGCTGGCCAAAACATTTCCGTTTTCTGGTACCCAAATAAAGGGTGAGGGAGGTGGGAAGGGGTGTGGAGGGGTAGTCAGGTTTTTTAACCAAAATCTCCCAAAAATATGTAGAAAACTTTTTATTAAATTGATTTTGTTTTGTTTTTTGTTTACATCTGCATTTTTCAGAGCCTGACCAGCTCTATTCCACACCGTGTTTTGGAATCAAAACTCCTGTTGCTACTGTATACCATGCATGTGTGAGGATGAGAGAGAGACTTCAGCAGGAAGAGAGTTACACCAATAGAAAGGTTTCACATATTGCTGTATTTTTCAAGGGCCCAATTTCCCTGGACTGGACACAAGTAATTCTTACTTTATTTCCTGAAAGACAGGATCCTTGGGAAGCGCAGCTCCTTGTCTCCATTACTGATAAACACTTTACAAGGCCAGGTTTCCCCTTTGATGTGAACTTGTGTTAGCCAAGGCAGGCAGGCCTCAAGGAAAGGAAGATTCTTGTAGAATTGCAGTTCTTTACAGCTACACTGCTTCAGCAAACACATAAAGGCTGTGCAAAGACTTCTTTGACCATAAAATCCATAACAGTGATGCAAGTTATTTTCTTGTGCAGGTAGAGCAAGAGTCCAATGTTCCAAGTCTCCGTGAACTATGCTGATCATTTAACCAGCCATCATTTTTCCTATTTAAAGATTAAGGGGCATTTACATTTTAAGAGTGAGTAGAGGTTAGGAATTATGAGGAATAATACTCATAACTTAGTGCAACTCACCTTCAATTTCTGTAGCTGCAAGTCCAACTCAGTGTTAGGAGCACAATAAGGAATGGTGTCTGTAGACACTGCCATATTTGCATTTCCAGTAGCAGTCTAAGTGTGTCAGTTTCCTACAGGGTCAGACAATGCTGAGTAAAGATTTTAAATAATTTAATGCCTCACATTTTTTACTTCAGATGCTAATTTTCTAGGATACAGATGTGCTAATTGGCTTATGGGGCCACCACTTGTAAACATGGCAAATTTTTTATCCCACTGAAAATTGCCGTGGGGTATCTGAACATTTGGTTGCTATCATTAACTCACCGGTGGTCTTTTGAAACCCAAACATATGAGCCGCAATATTGGACCAATTATCCATTGAGTCCAGTATTTTCCTGATAACTACTGTAATTCCAGATGCTTCAGCATTAGACAAAGTACCCTAATGATACATATAACTATGCAACACATTGAAGGAAATTTCTTCCTGGTCCCAGCTGGTGATTAGTTTGAGTCCTGAAGCATAGGGACTAACATTTTATTTTAGGTAATTTAACTGCGGCTGTAATGCTATAATCCGTCTATCATAGGTACTTACTATGGTATGGTATGGTACGGTACGGTACGGTACGGTATGGTAGGAAGGGCCCCCATTACCTCAGTAATGTGCTAGAATGATAGTATCTGAGCACCTCAAAATCGTTAAGGTATTTATCTTCAAAATATTCCTGTCTGGCCAAAACCTTTTGATGGAAAGTACTCCTATCCCAGTTTTACATGTGGGAAACTGAGGCACAGTCAGCCAAAGGGTATGCCTACACTGCAGCTGGAAGGTGTGGTTCCCAGTGGAGGTAGACAGATTTGTGCTAGCTCAGCTCAAGGTAGTGCACTAAAAATACAAGCATGGATGCTGTGGCACTGGGGGCGGCCCCGGCTAGATACCCAAGTCTCACCCTGTCTGACCCTGAGCTCGGTGGGCTAGTTCAAGCCACCACATCCACACTGATATTTGCAGCACTCCAGTGCACATCTGGCCACCCATGTCGGAATCACTCCTCCTGGTTGCAGTGTAGACATAACTTACAAGATTTGACCAAGGTCACACAGGAAACCTCAGAGAGAGTATGGAAACTGGCTCTTCTGATTCCCAGGCTAGCACCCTAGCCATTGGATCACTCTTCCTTTCAATATGGTTATACAAATGTCTACAGTGGCAGAAGAGTTTGCCTCTACGATTATAAACATGGTTAAACATAGCAACTTAACCTTATGATAACAGACATAGTTTGGCTGCTATTAGGTTTTCAGAAACTGTGTCTTGCCGGCAGAGTTTGACAGGCATAGCATAACACACAGGCTGGGTGCTGAATGTTTCCTTGCACTTATTGCAGGCTAGCCTGTGGTCGCATTTAGCCAACACAGTTAGGGAACCGGTGGCTCAGCTGCCATTCAATTCTTCTTGTGCTGGCCCTTCCCCACTTCACCTCACGGCAGCGTTTACAGATGGCTTCACAGAACCAAAGGAATCAGAGGCAGGAAAGTCAGGTGAGAATGTGTGTCATGGTTCAACTCATTCTTTTGTCACTTTGCTTTTCCAGATGACACGTGGACATTTGGGCCTGTGCCCTGGAAATCACTGAAGATTTCTTGTCACTTTTACCTATTGCCACATTCTGCAAATCCTTGCTCCTGTGAGTAATCCCTTCGAAGGTCTGTGAGATTAAAGGTCAGCTGTCATGACATCGTTACCTCACAGTGATTCACGCCCTGGGGTCCCGACTCTGTTTTTACTTTAATCTTTACTAGCACTGAGTGCATAGTCACAACAAATACTTTATTTGATAATCACCCCCTCCTCCCCATTTTTCTGCCCTCGGTGTATTTGCTGAAGATCATTCTGAATTTTATTAAATATGGATTGACTGTGAATAGTCAGGATTAAAGCTGTGTTGCATAGCTGAGACTCGTCACAGAAGTCACATGGCATTGTTTCCATTCCCTGACTGGATAAGCTGATGCACCCTTCTAGCACATTTACTGGCATCCTTGAATGTAGAATTCAGTTTGCAAACATACAGATGTGATTTTCAATTTAACTTTCTGCAACCTTTTGTGCCAGTAAAAATTAATAGCTTGAATATTAGTGTAAAATGAACACAGAAGGGGGTTGAGGCAAGCGTGTCAGAAGTGACATCATATCAAATGTGAGGATAGATATTAATGGGAAAATGTTTGCATTCGTCATTCAGCTCTGGTTTTTGCTTCAGCCTTACTCCAGGAACATCTATTGACTTCAGCTGGGATTTGCTGGAAGAAGAGCTAAGCAAAAACTGAGTAATACCCCCGAAGGGTTGACCCTGTAGGTTGAATTCTGGGTTTTTCAAAGACAACTTTTCACAGAAAGTATATTGTGAATAGCATGGTATGTCTTGTTCATGATATGAACTAAACTATGTTCTGTGAATCTGGGTGCAATTTAACTACAGAATGGGTGGTGGTAGAAAATCAGGGTAATCTTTATGCTGACACCACATTGTGCAAGAAGACTGATGACAGTTAATACCTGTAATTTAAGGTAAGCTGCAAATGAGGTGGGGGAAAGAGGTGAACAGCTGCTCTCCAGCTGTTAGATCTGAACCCCTGCCCAACCAACACAAGGCAGCAGGGAACTGGATTTATTTGAGTAGAAACAGATCTGAACAGAGATTATCTGACGGGATCTTTATCCTTTCTAGTCATCAGTTCTTTTCAATTCTGAGAAATTCCATCTTTCTATCCATCTAAGTATTTATATTGCTCCCATTACCCATTGTCTATTCTGAAATTGTTATACTGGTTAAACTCTTAATTAAGTGAATGGGAGTTTTGCTGCAGTCAGAACTCTATTACTGAGGACGCTGGGTATAAATAAAAATCGGTATCATTTTTAAAGGGTTAAATTAGCCCCAGTACAAAGGGCCCATGCAAAGATCCTAAGCCTCACTTAAATCCCATGTAAATCTTGCTTTATGGTCCCAGTCCTGCTCCCATTGGAGTCAATAGTCATTTCTGCTATTGACTTCATGGGGACAGGCTTGGGCACCATGGCCTCAATAGGGCTTACATGGCATACAGGTTCTTGGCACTGTGGATTCAAAGTCCTAGATGACAGTCCATCAGTGATCAGAATACACAGTGCTGATCAGGCAAATCCCACAACTCCTACTCATTAAAAAAAAATGCCACTGAGCCAAACGTTTTGGCTCCTGTAAAAGAACAAGTTTGAAACCATTATGGTTTTTGTGGTTTTTTAACTCAGACAACTTCTAGGAGTCTAGAATCTGTATCAGATTGTTGCCTTCCCTTCTTTTCAGCGTCTTCCCTCTACACAGGACTCACGTAAGTCTTTATTTTCCTTCCCATTCTTCTCCCATTTGCCACATGCCTCTTGTTCTAACTTCTCTCCAGTTCAGGTTCCTGTTTCTATGCCAAACTCCTTGGAAATGCCTTTTATTTTCTCCTTCAGAGAACTGGACTTCTCCTCTCCCCAGTCTCTTTTCCAGATCGAACCCACGCCTTTCTGTTCTGAGCTATTCATTTCTCTCGGGTTGCTTCCCTCCATGTAAGTTCTCATTTCCCTTCTGTTGTAGTCAGGTTTCCACCTGTCAAATTCAATCTTCCCATTTTTGACAGATTTATTTAAGCTCCTTTCTCAACCCCAACCCCTCCACTCCCTTCTCTCCTGCTGATATTTTTTAGGCAGGACAAACCATCTTTAATTTTTTTCAATCCAAATGTAGCCAGGTATTTCACATGGGGAAAAAACACAGCTCAAAATGGTACTTCCTGACAGTAGGAAAATACATTATAATAAATGTCCCTCATCTACAGTTACCAACAGTAAGAGAACGTTAAGTTGGGTGAAAAATATAAACCCATAAGCCAAAAGCATCTTGCATTGTACAGGTGAGCTGGGGCATGGCGTGGAGAAAGGGGAGGAGTGAAACTCTTTCCCCTCCATGTGACTATGCAGCAGTATTGCTGTGTGTGGGTGTGACCTTGTGGACACACTGCTCTTTCAAAGGACCAACACTTTGATCCTGAACCGCTGCAGTCAATGGGAGCTTTGCCACTGATCTCAGTGTCACCAGAATCAGGTACCCAACCCCAGACTAAGACTTTGCCCCCAATCCTGCCATCTGACCCATGCAGAGCCCCACTGATTTCAGTGAGACCCATCGCGGGCATAATGGTGCAAGAATCAGATTGCACGATCATGCCCAGGATTTGATCTCTGTCCTTGTTCATGGAGTCTGTGCCATATAAGACAAATGAACCTTCATGTGTCTGATCTTTCCCAAAGGTGGGCACTTAATCTTAAACATAAAGTAACTCGTTTTTAAACAGCAGGTAAAGTAAGTCCTTGGGCCTCATTAAATATCTCTAATAGATTCATATGAGTACTAAAAGTCCCCAAAAGGAACTCCAAATATCTTAATTTGTGACACAGGACTCCCACCCATATTATTTTTTCTTGATGCAAATTCAAAGGAGGGGGAAGCCCTGCCCTCCCAAAGCAAGACCAATTGGATTTTACGGTTCTCGAGTGCAATGCCTGTAATTACAAATACATGAACGAGACTGGCACGGTTCCTACTGCTAAGGACGTGGCATGCTACTACTTTCTGCATAACAGGAGAAGACTGAGTTCAAATCTGAAGCAAAGGAGAAGACAAAAACCAAACCCAACAGTACAGGCAACTTCCACGAAGCCTGATGGGCCACCTGTGAAAAATCTAAGTGGCTGCTGGGCTCCAACCTTGGAACATTCTCGGCCCCAAGTTACCCAAAACGAGACGCCAACTATAATCAGCAGCTATTAAACCTGCTCTAGGCCTCAACATTTCACCTAAGGGTCAGAATCATCTCCTATCTGATAAGCTATTTATAGACATCTCTCAGATCTGATTACCTTTATATTCGGATGAAACTTAGCATTGACTAAATCATATCTAGTCTTGTGCTGAATTGTCATTTGTCTTGGCTTTTATGCAGGGTCAGCCTGTCAAATCTGACTGCAGCCGAGATGATGAAAAGAATGAGAGGAGGCGTGTGACATTGCAGGTACGTCTCCAAAACGTGCAGCAACCTGTTCATGGGAGCTTTGAACTCTGGTGAATAATAAACGTTACTTGTCTGCAAGCTTTATACTGGTAGGCTCATGGAGCTTCTGCCGCTACAAAGTGACACACAGCAAGAGAAGAGAGTGGCAAACAATGAACCTCACAAAGAGCACTTTTAAAGTGGCTTTAGATCGGGGAACAGTAACAAGGAAAAGGAAAGTGAAGCAAATAAGGAGAAGCATTCTAAAGGAACATGGTCTGAACAACGTTAGGTCCCAAAGTTAGCCTAGATTTTACAGTACAAAACAAGTATAACATCTTTATAAATGTTTCCAGGACCATTGACTTTTACTTTTCAGTGGAAACCGTTTCTGTTTTTAAAGGAAATAACATTCTCTGCAGTGATTGCAATCTAAACATCCCGGTCCCTGTTATTGTATCAGAAGCAGGGAGTGACACTGACCAAAACCCAGAATCTGTAACTGGATCCACATGGACACATCCCTGTACCCAGGTGGAGCCCTATTGACTTCAGGAGTCCAACCACGCAGAGCAATGTAAGTTCTGAGTTCACTTCCCAGCTCTGCTACAGGCTTTGTGTGTGACCATAGGTACATAACTTTGTCTCTCTGCATCTCAGTTTCCCATCTGTAAAATGGGGATCACAAAACTTCCTTTCTCCCATCGGCTGTCCATTTAAAACGTATGTTGTTGAGGATAGGGAATGTCTCTACTTGGTATATGTACAGCGCCTAGCACAACGGGCCCTGGTCTTGGTTGGGGCCTGTAGGTGCTAGAGTAATATTAATCATAACTTGTCAGATCTGGGACCTGTCTCCTGAAAACATCAGACGTTGGCACTGTTCATGTTTTTGTTCTTGGACAGACCTAATCGCTTTCACATCACAAACAAATAATAGTTTTAATAGAGTCCATGTTTATGGAGACATTTACAGCTAAAATGTAGGAAAGTTTTTGTCCTTCATAGTCTTCGCTATTTTTTTAACTGGAAAAGCAAAACATATTCTGCTGTAAATTAAGTGTGATTCGCATGGCATTTTGCATGAATATACTGTAGATCATAACACACACTATGAAACAGGCTTTGTTCAAATTCTGTAGCCCTTATGTTCAATTTTTGTATTTGTAATACTCAATATGTTTTCATTGCAATTTCATTTAGGGGACAACAGGGGAGCCTTTCTCAGTCTAATTTAACACCTATGAATTCCCATCGATGCTAACAAAGATAGTGGGGTCAGATTCTATCCTTACTTACACAAACTGGACAGCTCCACCCTAAATTTTACCAGAGTAAATGGGAACAGAACCAGGCCTACTGTAGCCTGCCACATTAAGTGGATGGGGGAGAGGTATATTTCATAGATGAGCTCAAATTCTGATAAAATTTTACTTTTAATAAAATTAATGTTAGCTTCCTGAGTGGTACCATTCTTCGCTTGACTGTTCTCCAACGCACACTACTCACTAGATCACATGGAATTCAGAAGAGGTACCAAGAGATGGGTAAATAGGAGTGTGACAATCTTATCCACAATGGGCGGAAAAAAAAAACCCATACGTGAACTGTGTAGTTCGACCCCATTGCTACTTTCTTCCCATTATTTTTCATTTTTGCGCCTGCTCAGCCTTCCGAAATTTCCCTGAAAATGGGAGTGCCACAGTTTGCAGTGTGTAACGGATGCAAGCCAAAGAAACTCATTGTTGATCAATTTACGTATAACCCCTGCTAGGAATCAGGGCTTCAGAACCTATTGGAGCTGTGAAAAAGAACTGTCGCTTGAGTTGCGTGTGCTTAGCATAAAATAGCCTGAAGTGAGAGATCCCAGCGCACAATGGTGGAGACAAGATTAATGGTTTTAACTGGGAGTGAAATCTAATAAGTAAGTAGTGACCCATGACACGAGAGAAACAGTAACAGTTTGTTGACCACAAGAATGATTGCTGAGGGTGCCTTCTTAATGTTGTAAATGTGAACATGATTTAAAGCACAACCAACAGGGAAAAAAAGTTAACAAGCAAATTCAATTGGCATTAGTAATTGTTCCTGAGTACACACATATGTGGAGGTAAGCATGCAGGGGTACCTTTTGGAGTGTAGCATGGTAGCAATACATCAAAATTGCTAACAACAAAGGAATATGGCATTATTGGCCATGATGATTAAAAAGCATGAAGGCGTCATTAATACAACTGAAACAAACAAAAGCCTGAAAGGGATAAAGATTTTTTTATTATTATTTTGGTTGAACTTGTTTGCCTTTAATCAGAAGCTTTGAGCACATTGGAGCTTTGTGGACAAAGTTCAAAGCAAAGGCATAACATCCATGACATCTCGGTGCTCAGGCCATTCAGCTTTTTAAAGAGGAAGCTAGTGGTGCCCTCTGTGTGTGTTCGTGGTGTTTGAAAAACGCTGCGGTCTGAGTTGGTCCAGCTTCTTTAACAATGAATGATGTCTAGCTGAAATTCAGATGCGAACTAGAAGAGTGTTCCATGCCTACAGTCACAGAGAACAATGATGGTCCCTGTGGTTAATGACGTGGCAATGGGACTCGGACAATCAGAGCTCAGTCCGTGATTCTTCTGTCGCGGACTTCAGGTATCTCTACTTCGCGGACTTCAGGTATCTAGCGCTGCCGGATCGATGCTGCGGGATTGATTGAGCAGGCTGTTGGCGAACCTCTCTGTCGATCCCGGAAGTGCTCTTCGGTCGACGCCCTATATCCACCCCTGTGAGGGTATGTCTACACTGATGGTGGCAAAGTTGCTGCCATCAGATCGACCTATCTGGATTGACTGAGCGGTCAGTGAAGACCTGCTCAGTCGATCCAGAAGTCGACACAGTAAAACCACTCCCTTAAGTGGCGTAGCGCTGCGTCGATGGGAACGCGGTTCCCGTCGGCGCAGTTCAGTGAAGACGCCGTGAAGAAGGGAAGCACAGCACTCGATGGGAGTTACACAAGCTACTCTATGTAGCTTGCGTAATTCCCGTCGACTGCCACCAAATCGCCCGGTAAGTGTAGACCAGGGCTGAGAAGTGTAGGCTGCGTTGACCGGAGGACATTTCTCGTCGGTGTGGACCAGTGGAGACACCACAGTAAGTGAAAGTTAGCAAGTTGATGGGAGATACACAAGCTAGATAACGTAACTTGCGTATCTCCCAATGACGGCCGCCGGCAGTGTAGAGCAGGCATCTCTTTGTGCCTTAGCTCCCCATTTCTTTGTAAAATGCGAAGAATAATAGTACTTTTTTCCTCCTTCTCTTTGTCTGGCTTGTCTATTTAGATTGTACATTGTTTAGGGCAGGGAGCGTCTCCTACTATATGTTTGTTCAGTGCCTGGAACAATGGGGTCCCAGTCTCAGCTGGGTCCTCTAGGCCCTATGGTAATTCTATTACAACTAATCATATGTAACAAGCTGTGTAATTCTGTTCAACACTGCTGTTGTCTTCTAGACATAGTGGCTATTTGAACACACTATGCTCTCCTCAGTCCTCAAGTTCCTGCAGTGTGCAATCTTGGCATTGCTTTTAAGAGTTCTCAGGCTTTGCTGTTCAAGACAACACATTATTAACATCAAGGAAAGGAAACCTATGCCCCTTTCCTTCCCCTGTGGGGCCCATTCTGGCGCTCATGGACTGTCCTGCCCTGGTTCAAGGGAATAGGCATAATTTCTCCCACACGGGGATGCACATTCTGCATAGCCCCATCGCCTCGCAAGCCCTTTCTGAACCAAGCAGTCCATGCTCACAACAGTCGCTGTTGCAACCCACCTTCACATATCACAGTCAGATACTGTAGAAAGAAAGACCACCCAATGTTTGCATCCAAATCCCAATTCAAAACTCCCCCAAAGTCTGGGGCTCTTCAGAGATGGATTTTAGTTTGGGCCTGGCTTTCAGATTAAAATAATTCATTTACAGAGATTCATTTGCTCTCCCTGTTTTCCCTCCTGTTCCAAAACATAACGACAAATAGCTGCTGAGGGGGAAATGAAAACTGAGGGGAAGAACGAGCGGAGACCTAATTTTAAATGTAATTATTTTCATGCTCTTTTCTTTTGGTAATGTTTAAGCTCTAAGTTCCACTGTATACTTTTAAAGTTGTTTTTTTTTTTAATATGACCATAACCCTGTTTCATATATAGGGGAAAATGCTGGCTCCCTGTGGCTTTCAAATATTTTCATATTGGTATAATTCAAACAATATGACGACTCGACTTGATGTAGTTTTCTGGCTACAGAGGGGGTTGTGGTAATCGAGTGTTTAAACTTTATTGAGACTCTTGACGGAGCAGAACCACAGGACTCTGTCGGAGCCGTAATAAAGGCTGACGGCCCTGCAAGGAAATGGATGAGACAGGCAGGCTCAGCAACAGCGAGGGCTAATATGTTCCATGCTCACGTGTGGGTGGCAGGAGTTGCCCAACTTGCCTGAGCATACCACCAAGTGAGGAGATACCTGCTATGTCCCCAATACATCCTTATGGGTGTTCAGAGACAATGACGATGAGGGATATAGTACATACCTAGGCAGATACCATAGACAGATTTATCAAGTCTTGGCGGCCATGCGCATAGTATAGAAAACAATTAGGAAGGTGTATTAGGTATCAGTTACACTATTTCATAACACTGAAAGTTCGTGCTTTTCCAATCCTAACTATTATAGTGGCATGGGAGCACCACTAGAGTTCAAGTTGCATCATGATGTCTCTTTAAAGGTGGACTTTTCTAAGTCTTCTAAAATCAATATGCCTAGATGGACTGCTTTGCAATTTGGTTTTGCCTCAGGAGGATTCAGTGTGGGGTGAGGGACCTAAAGTTGGAGTTACTTGAGTGTTAACGGGGTTGCATGCATAAACGTAACTCGGCATTTCTTGTTTTTAGACGTTTGAGTTTTACTCAATTCAACATTCAGCAAGAGAACAACATACCATCAAGCAACCTTACCCTGTATTAATGTTGTTTTTTGTCACTAAATGTATTATTAATCTAATTTCTTCTTAGAAGTCACAAGAAGGATAATAGCTGCATTATTACAGTAAGGATGGAGAGACAAGCTCCCTGCCCTAAAGAGCTTATGATCAAAGTTTAGCCATGACACAAGGAGTAGAAATAACAAACAGTCAGGAAAGGATGGGATGAGGGAAGAAAAGGGTTACAGCATTAAAGTTACACATAGTTACCTAGATTAGACATATGCACTTCTTGCATTCAGTGCTTGCGTGTCTCACAGTCTTGCCCCTAAGAAGCAAGTCAACATGAATATATATATACACAAATTGGATGCATATATATATGCACACATGTACACACATAAACACCCATATTATAGATGTGGCTGGTAGCACTACCTATTATTACGTTCTCGACACTTCCCATTATGAGACCCAGTTTTCAATTTATAATAATTTTGCCAAACAAACAATCTGGGCTGAAATTTGCCATGTCAGGTGTCTGCCTCAGGCTGAATTTGTTTGGAAAATTTCAGCCAAAATGGTTCCGTTGTTTCTGCGAATGAGGGTAGGGACAAATGCACCGTTTTGCAGTGTTAAAAACATTCTGATGACCATTTCTTTGAAATGATCTAGTGCCCCCATACGTTGAAGCAAGGACTTGAAATTTGGCGGCAGGGTGACCTTGGTATCAGAGGTGTGCCTTTTGCCAGTCACATAAAAATCTGCCCAAATTTGGTCAGGTTATAAGCCTTTGAAAAATTTCAGTATGCACATGCTCGGTAGAATCTTCTTAGATTTTAGTGGATAGAATCTCTGAAGCTTCCATCCTACTGAGCATGCTCCAGGCCCTCATAGATCCTGTGAATGACAAGTGTGCATTTGCCACTTCCCCCAGAGCTAGTGGGTTGAAGCCAAATTTTCCCTGTAATTAATGCTCCCACCTGCTCTGAACCTGGACGGGCCAGGTACTGGAATTGAAAACTGGCAGGCTTTCTTCTGTGGTCACAGTGAACCCCCTCACTCCTTACTGATACCCAGGCAGTGTGAAGAAGAAAGACACCTGAATCTAATTCAGAGGGGACAAGAGCCAGATCAAGGGGAAGTGAAAAGCACAGATCAGAAATAGAGTCAGAAAAGGGGGAGAAAGAGACAGAAACTATGAGTAGGAGTTGGGAGGGAGACGGGGACTGGTTGGGCAAAGAGACTGGGACCCAGGGAAAAGGAGACTTATTTTTAAAGTAACCCACACCATACACGCCCCTGACGCCATATTACACCAAATGTATATTTTGTTTTGTGAAGACTTCCAATATTTTGAGACCTCAGAATTTCCCCTGGGATGGAATCTCATTTTCCAACCAGGT
Organism: Mesoclemmys tuberculata; assembly: GCA_007922155.1. NCBI lineage: Eukaryota > Metazoa > Chordata > Testudines > Chelidae > Mesoclemmys > Mesoclemmys tuberculata. The sequence goes on from ML675643.1 coordinate 1,977,916, forward strand.
CTACTTCCAAAGTCAGATCTATCCCTCTCCAATTTGCCACTGCTAATTCCATATCCTGCATATTGCATGCTGCACTCTTCAACACCAACAAGGAATGCAAAGCAAGGAACAATGTAAAAACATGATCTTTGAACATTAAATCCATGTGATAGGGCCATAGCAAAGATGTGCCCTCTCCCTCCTTGAAACTGTACCTTCAGGAACCCTGGAGTTTGCCACTTTATTAATACCAGTAACAGCCACATCTGTTTCAGATTGGTTTATGTAGATTGGATTTGATAATAAATATGTTCCCCATTAAATGTTAGCCCTTCCATGCTGACAGTCACTCACAGGCATATGTATTTTCCAATCCGATCAGATACTCGCTGGCTTTTGTTTGTCAGTTTTCCTGTTAAGAATATTTGGTGATTTTGCATAGTAGGTCAGGTCTGAAACTCGAAACATCAGAGAAACAGACCCATGAGCAGCACGGGGGGCACAGAAAGAACAGATCATGACAGAGACACTGGAACACAATTTTTGCAGATTTACAGCCTGATACTTAATTATGCGGTGCGCCTCTCACCACCTCCCTGGAGGCATTCAGTACCTGTAGAATCATGTTCTTAGGGCATATGAAGCAAATTACAATAGTGTGTCTCTGCATTTTATACAATGACTTGTGAACACTTACTTAAAAAAATTAATTCAGACTGGCTTGTATATGACGGGCATTAGGACAAGGATTTAAAACAAGTCGATAGACTACAAAAAAAAGATGGTGAGTGCTTAGCAGCTTCCAAAACGGGGAGGCTATTACTAGGGTCCCCGTAGAAATTGTTGCTAGGTCTGATCTTATTTAGCGTCTCCATTAATGGTGTGAAAGAGCTGATGAAGAGCATGCTACTAAAATTCATAGATGATGCTAAACTGGGAGGAGTTGCAATCAGCCGGGAGGATAAGGAAATAGTATGTTTCCTATTGTTTATACGCTTTCCCCACACAACGCTGCACACTGGATGGACTGAAATAAAACCAAGGGATAGTTACAAACGGGGGCTGGGAATAAAGAACTGAGATTTAACCTTGGACTAATATAATAAGGGGAAAAATAAACCTAACACCAAATATTCAATGGGAGGGGGCAACAGGGAAAGCAGAGACCAACCACTGAGAACAAGCAGTGAAGCAGATACATGGTTGTATAAATACAATCTGGTTTCCATTGAGATCAGTGGAACTGTTGTCATTCATTTCAATGACAGCTGCAGGCTCTCAGGACTCCTTGAAATCAAGCCACTGATTTAGATGTAGCTTTGGCCACATAAATGTAAAATTCTTGGGCCTAAGGCCTTACTAGACTCTCAGATACCACTATCAGCGTACGCGTAATATGCCCAGTCATTTGTGGGTGTCATCATCAGCCAGGGGGAGAGCCGGTAGCCTGCCACTGAAATAAGTCAGTGGGCACTCATCAAGGATATATGACATAGTCTGTAGTTGATCACAGCTGCATCGCAGGTCATTAGAAAAACTCCATTTAAAGAGATTGGCCACACAGTTGCCCTGTCCTGTTCGAAACCGGTTCAGAGATGACCATAGGTTCCTTGGCAGATCCAAACCTGTTGAAGAGATAGTTGGATCAGTGACGAGGGAGTGATTAACAATTGTCGTCACTGACAACTCGTTGTGCCTAGCAAATTCCACCATCATGACCTGTGGTGGCAGAAATGACCATAAAGGGCATCTAGAAGACAGGTGAGCTGGCGGGTGGTTGAAGATGTCTGCCTACAAAGGCAGGTTGCTATTCTCACGACTCTTGGCCAGCAGCATGAGAAAGGCTGTTTCACAGCAAATATGGGGCTGTGCTATGTTATTAAGTATTGGTTGCCTGTAAAGTCCTGGTAACAATATGCATAGATTTGTTAAGCTGTACATTGACCTGCCTTGAGTGAGACAAGCAACACCAGACAAAAACACAGTACTCTGCTCTTGAATAATGGAGGGCAAAGGCTGATGTTCTAATCATCCGGCTGCTCGCACCCTAGGCGGAACCAGCCAGTTTTCTAAGCAGTTTGTGCCGAGTGCTGACTTTGGCTGTCATCTTCCTCAAGTGATTGCGGTACGTTAATGACCTATCCAATGTCACACTGAGGTGAACCAGGTTTGGATCATGCTGCAGGCCTCGGCCATTGAGGAAAAGATTTAACTCGCGGCTTGCGCTTGCATTAAGCAGATGTAATACACTAGAAACTGTCTTGGAAAAGCTTGATTGCAAGCGCCATCGACTACAATAGTCTGCCATGAGCTTCATATCTTCATTCAAGACCTTGTCAGTTTCTGAGAAGGACTGAGCTTGGTAGCTGAAGCAGATGTCATTGGCATAGACAAACTTGCGCAAGAGTGTAGCTGGTAGGTTGTTGATGGACACATTGAAAGAACTGAGCCTTCAGGAAGGCCATGGGTACTCATTCCCAGGGGTACTCTAAACTGCCTGTTTTGGAGAAAGAGTTCTACTACTTCAAACAACCAGTGCAGGGCAACTCAAGAGAGTTTAAACAAAAGGCCTCTGTGCCAAAATGTGTCACATGCGGCCGTCAAATCCAATAAGATGGCACCCATCTTTAGATTGGTTTGAAAATCACTTTTTATAATGGTGGTTGAGGCCAGGACTTGATCACAGGTACTGCCTCCTTTCCTGAACCCTGCCTGCTCAACCTGCAAGACATCGTTCAAATCCGGAGTGATTTGTTGAAGGATTAAACATTTGAACACCTTGAAAAACGCTGACAGTAAGGCTGTTGGGCTGTAACGCGTTGTAAGGGTCCGGGCCTGGTTTAAGAATGGCAATCATCTTTGCCTGACGTCAAGTGCATGGTAACTTCTCATAGACTCATAGACTCATAGGTCAGAAGGGACCAATAT
>ML675643.1:1981222-2032417 GCA_007922155.1 Mesoclemmys tuberculata
CAACCAATACCCCAAGGTCCTTCTCCTCCTCTGACGTTTCCAACTGTGATAAGCATACTCTGAGGGCCTAATCCAAAACCAGCTGACGTCAATGGGAATCTTGCCATTGACTTCTATGGGCTTTTGATCAGGCCGGTAATACCTACAGACTGATAGTAGGAATTAGGTGCCTGCAGGCTTCAGCGCCTCAAAGGTGTGGTCCCGACTACATTGCTGGAGGAAGGATGAGATGCAAAATGGACCAAGCGTCAAATCCACTGTGTTAACGCCTGTATTCCTATGAGGAAGACAAGTACTGAAGATTTTTCCTGCATGCTGACGGAAGCTGAAGATAACCTATCGTCCTGTTGTGTTTTGGTGCAAACGTTTCTGCATGGAAAATCCATTGCAGCTCAGCTCCACACATTAAAATAATCAGAGACATTTGCTTCTGGCTACAAATGAGAAAAAAATTGCCATCCTCCTCCAGGGATCTTCCCTGAATTTTAAAACTTGAGCAAAGTTGCTAATGCTGCAGATTCAAAGAAATGGCAGCTGCAACACCCTTTTGGCACCTGCTAAACACTGAAAGGACAGAAAAAAATGACTGCCCAGGAGAACAAAGGAAATGTCTCCAGCACGAAGATTCTTATTAAAGAGCTATGGGAAGGACAGAAATATAAAGCATCTGAAAATGAAGATGAGGACAACAAGGTTATAAATGTACTGGATTTTCCAGCTGGAAACCATCCACACTCTTTTTATAAATCACTTCGGACACAACATAATATAGCAGTAGCTGAAATAATGCCTTATGTGCTGTTCTTCTCAAAGGATCCCAAAGCACTGAAAATTCTTCTCTATAAATTACACCTGCCGAACCAAGAGTATAATTTAGCACTAAATATACACAAATGTGGGGGAAACTGACACATTAGAGTCTCTTCTCTCATTACTAAAATTCAGCCACCTGAAGGTGGGAACTGTTTGACAGCATGCAGGCAACAGTAAATAACAATTTGAGACAGGACATGAAGAATACTATATCCGGTTGAAACTGCAGGGGAATTTTAGGTAAGACTAATTTGACTATACAGTTATTTTGCCAAGAAACCTGGGCTAACACCCTCTTACTCATGGGAAAAGTAACATGGGGAAATAGGTTGGAATGCCAAGCAAGTTCACATGGACCAGCAGAACTCTGCCTGGGGCCTGTAATATATAATTTATAATATAATATTAATAGTAATTATTCTTTAACTTTTTTGTGTTTTCATCAGAAACTCAAAATCTGCAATTTGGGAGGAGGGAATTCAGTGTTTTGACAAAAACATGAAGGATTTCAATTACAGACAAATTTCCTTTTTGTTATTGAAAAACAAAATTTTCCATTGAAAAACATATATCTACAGACAAATTTCAACCAGCTCTAACATCTTTCAGGGAAAATATCCGTCATTACTACAACCAGGTGAATAACTGAGTTTTCCATTTGTTGGCAATTTCGAAGAGTCAGAAAATACTGTTTTGGGTCAGTCAAAAATGTTTTGTTTTGATAAAACTGAAATGTTTCATTTTAATGTTGACCATTTTTAAACATTTTTGATTGTTTCTAAATGAAATGAAAGGGAATGTTGACACAAACAGTTGTTTCAAACCAAAACATTAAACTGTTTTGTTTTGAAAATCTCAAAATTTATTTATTTGCTTGTTTATTCATTTTAATTTTGTTTTCTAAAACACACAATTCAATGATATCCAACCAAATTTACTAAAAGTTCTGGTGTTGCCAAATTTGCATTTTTCACCAAAAAAAAGTTTCAGACAAAAAACTTTCCTCAAACCTCTAGTAATCCTGGAGAGACTTTATATGCTAAACCCAAGGAGGCAGTGTCAGAATCCAGATCCAAGCAGAGACATCATACTCCACCTAATAGAGCTAAAAGGCCAAGAGGGAATCTTGTACCAGGTGAAGATATTAGAATATTATCTAAGGGGAAATGGGTCCTTTTCATCCAGGATCAAAGCCCTATTGCCTTTCAGACAGTGTGACCCCTAGTACCCATCAGCAGGAATTGGCAAGAGATAATGGGGAGTCAGCAGAAAGTTTATCAAGGATTTCTATTTAATTCTGAATGAGCTAGCATGAAGCTGGGCCAACTGAAGGGCTGAATTTAAAGGTTGGGTAAACCCTTAGATAAGGGCTTTATTGGGGAATTCACTAAAGGGATTTTTAGATTATTGGAGTTTGTTTCATTTTTCTAAATTCTGCCAGTTAATTAGTTCCTGGTAAAGACTGAGGCATTGGGTCATTGGTCTTTTAGCTCTAAACGTTTTGGTTTTTTGTTCTGCTCCGCTCCCATCACCAGGGTACAATGATGGCTCCCATGGTGCACTTGAAAATCCATCATAGATCAGTAAGGGACCATCAGCTGTGCAGCTAGAAGACATGGAGCCAGCTAGCAGAGACAGAAATCAGTGTTCAGAACCAGAGGAACTACTGAGGATGATTGGCCTGGGCTTAGCTCTCCAACTCGGAGTTCCTGTGGTGTGTGTGACCTAGACAGGCTCTTACTGAAGTCAGTGGGAACTATAAGTGCTTATTCCAGGGATAAGTTTTGTCTAGAGAGTTAGTAAGATGGAGAGGTGCAGGAAGGTCATTTCACATGGAAGGAGGAGTCTTTCCAAGAATGGAAAGGGGTCCTTGTTAGGAGATCATCAAACCTCACTCATCCTTTTTTCTCCTTCAAATACCAAATGGGGGTCTTTCCGGAGGGCATTAGACTCAGGTACCCAATCACACAACGTCCACAACACACATGATTGTGAAATACTTTAGACCATGACCATGGGCAATTTGGCAATCCTTGACTGCATGGGTATTTCAATACCCAACTGGCTTTTATGAATGGCCCTCTGGGCAGGATTTTCAGGCACACAGTACTGTGTCTTTCACACTTACCAAGCAGGGCTATAAATTATGGCCAGAGTCCCTGTAAATTCAGTCCAGTAACTCCACACAACTGGCGCCTGTTGGGTTGTTGTTGTTGTTAAAGCTGCCTCTCTATGTGGGGAATGTGTGATGCATGGTAGGGTAGGGACCCTCTTAACTCCTCAGTGAAAAGGTCACATATAGGAAGAAAACTGCCGTTTCCTATGATATTTAGAGTTATATAGGCCCTCCAGTAGTGCCACACTTTCCTTCTTCATTTCTAGCGTCCCCTTTGAGAGCTCTGCCCCACTTCATCATCATAAACATGTCAACAATCGGCCCCAGCAGAGGGCTCTGCTGTTTGTTCTGCTGGCTCACACAGGGAAAGCGTGTCCCTGCTGCAGCTCACAGCACACATTTCTCTATGCTCAAAGGGGCCTGAGCTGGAACGCGTCCATCTTATGGCTCCCAGACCTGGATTTTTCTTAAGAATGAGGAATATGAGTTTGATAAATACAATCAGCTGCCTGGAACGTGCCTGGGGCCTCCTGCTGCTGCTGTTGATATCGGAAGGCTCTGAAGCCTGGAAGAAGCTTTATTGTTACACTCCTAACAAGTATACACAAGTGCAATTGCAGCTGCCTGACATTACCCAGCGTTTCTTGCAAGCATCATGTCAGTCATTCAGAGAGCAGGCAGGACATCAATTCTCACACAGCAGATCCCAAGGAGGCACGAGGCAGGGTAGGGTTCCCATTGCCTCGGACTGCCTCAGTAGAACTTTCCACATAAGACTGATTTCCCATCGTCTTAATTTTTCACGCACTCTTCCCCATGCAACAAACAGCAGTGCCAAAATTCATCCTCCCTCCCCCACCACTGTGTTTATTTTTTCATTCGTAAGTGAATTTAGCGCTTTTGAAAGTGCGTTTAGGATGAAATTTTCCACACTTCCCTTCCAATACACCTTAATTTTCCCCTTTAATGCCCTTGCTGTGATACTCCTTGCTCACCATTCAGAAGAATCTGCTAACCATGCTTAATTGTTTGCCAGTTTGATGATGCCCCCATGTAAAGAGAGAGGTCCCGGCTATGCAAGCACTTAAATATGTACTTCGCTTTGTACATGAGAGTAGTTTCACTAACTTCAGTAGGTCAGCTAGCATGCTGAAAGCTAAGCACGTGCATGTGTGAAAAATTGGAATCTAGGACATGACCAAGCAACTTCTTTGAACTTGAGTTCTAAGATCGGATTTTAACTCATTCTTTAAAACTGTAAGGCAGTGCATTAAAGGACTGCGTCTCTGAATGTAACAAAAATTATGGAGAGGAAAGAAAATCGGTGTGATTGATGTAATTAATTAACTTATATTAAAACTGATTAATATAATTTAACTGAGAGGAGAAGGAAGCAATTTTATGGGAAAAGAGGAATATTAAAGGAAGCAATTGCAACTGACTATTGCCAAAATAAATGAAAATAATAACAAAAAAAAGATTTTAATTCATATGATACCTAAAGTAAGAAATAGGAGATACGATTATGTGCTTAATTTCTTTCAAGTTTTTTTTTCTTCCGTTCACAATCTACACCTACTGTTTGCACTACAGACTTTGATCTTTGAGATCGTCAGACTTAGATACAATACAAAGGAGAATTTTTCTCAGAGAGCAAATAAAGCACTGTTGAAAGGAACGGGAAGGACAGTTGTGGAGACTGAAAGCCACTGTTTATCTGCAGAGTAAGCTTCCCTGACACAGTACTAAAAATGGGTGCAACACTGAACGGACTATCTCTCTGGTGAGAGTAGAGTGCAATGTTCATGGCTCATTCAATTCTTGACCTCTGCAGAGATTGCCAACAAGCGTGCTAGTTTTGATAGTTTTTGTTGTAACACTGACACCTGGCTACTGGGAACTGGTTTAAGATCGAGTCACTTTACATGTCACTGAATAACTTCCAATCTCTACCAATCTGGACTAGATTCAAACTGGTGATCTAGAGATCACAGAAATGCAGGACTGGAAGGCATCCTTCCAGTTAGTTAGTGCTTCTAACTAAGCACTAACCAGTTGGTTAGTGCTTCTATTCCAGTCCCCTGTGTGGAGCTGGGATCAGATAATGGCGTCTGCAGCACCACATACAGACCCCCATGCAGAATGAGGAAGTGGCCTGGGGAGGGTTGACTCAGCAACATGAACTACACGTATATGTCGCCTTATAAGGGAATGGCATAGGTTTAAGCCATATACAACAAGGGTGATGTAAGGCACCAGTGCATGGTCAGCAAGTGCACGGCGATGTGTAGGCCTCTGGTTGGCCAGACGCTAAGGGTAACCTTAAAAGGTTATGCAGCAAATGCTAGCCAATGGTCACCAAGACATAGCAAACTGTTGCATGTGGAAAACTATAAAACCAAGCTGCCAAGTAGCAGCAGCCAGAGAGGAAAAGGAATTGCCTGATCACCCGAAGCGACTCTCTCCCATCTGCAGAATCTAAGCAAGCGGTCGTTTAAGTTTGGCCAAGATGATTTGTTATTACCTAAGCTTAGTGAGTATGAATTAACTGTTTATTGTTTGTCTTGTAAACCTTCTAGAGGAACTCCATAACTGGGCACCCTAGTGTCACAAAAGTGACAGCCGTGCGTTAATCCCTTGAGATCATTAACGCAAAAGTCTTGGGTGGCGCATTTTGTCCTTTGCGCATGGAGTTCCTCCTTCTTTACTATCAGTTGTTAAAAATAAAGAATTGATTGATTAAGAGAAATAAAGCCTCGCTGCTGTCTCTTTGACCCTTCCGTATCGTATAATTAGAACCTTATTCGGTACCTATTGGTTCCGTCTCAATACCCTGCACTGAGGCAAGACTAAGTATTATCTAGAACAGGTTTGTCTAACCCATTCTTAAAAGCCTCCAATGATGGAGAACCTCCACTGGTAATTTGTTCTAGTGCTTACCTGGCCTTACAGTTAGAAAGTTTCTTCTAACGTCTAATCTAATCTCCCTTGCTGCAATTTAAGACCATTACTTCTTGTCCTGTCCTCAATGGTTAAGGAAAATAATTTATCACCCTCCTCTTCATAACAACCTTTTATGTACAGGAAGATTGTTATGACCCTCCTTAGGCTTTACTTCTCCAGACTAACCAAACACATTTTTTTCAATCTTTCTTCATAGGTCATGTTTTCTAGACCTTCAATCATTTTTGTTGCTCTCCTCTGGACTTTCTTCAATTTTTCCATGTCTTTCCCAAAGTGTAGTATCCATAAATGGACACAATACTTCAGTTGACACCTTAACCGTGCTGTGTGGAATAGAAGAATTATTTCATGTCTTGCTTACAACAGTCCTGCTAATACATTCTAGAACCATGTTTGCTTTTTTTTGCAATGCTATTACATTGTTGACTCATATTTAGTTTATGATCCACAATAACCCTCAGATCCTTTTCTGCAGTATTTCTTCCGAGGCATTCATTTCCCTTTTTGTATTTGTGCAATGATTATTCCTTCCTAAGTGTAGTACTTTGCATTTGTCCTTATTGAATTTCATCCTATTTATTTCAAACCATTTCTTCAGTTTGTCAAGGTCATTTTGAACTCTAATCCTCTCCTCCAAAGCACTTACAATCCCTCCCATCTTAGTTTCGTCTGCAAATGTTATAAATGTACCCTATGATGTTATCAGATTTATTTATGAAGATATTGACTGGAACTGGATCCAGGACAGATCCCTGCGGGACCCAACTCTGTATGCCCTTCCAGCTTGATTGTGAACCATTGATAACTACCCTCTAAATCTGGTTTTCCAAACAGTTGTGCATCTACTATACAGTAGGTTGTCAAGGCTATATTTTCTTAGTTTGCTTATGAGACGGTCATGTGAGACAGCATCAAAAGCATTCCTCAAGTTGAGAAGTATCACATGTACTGCTTCTCCCTCTATCCACAAGGCTTGTTACCCTTTCAAAGAAAGATGTTAGGTTGGTTTAACAAGATTTCTTATTGATAAATCCATGTTGAGGACAGACTCCATAACTCATCTCCATAGCTCTGAGGCACACGAATCCCTTCTCATGTGTTCTTCCATTGACAAGGTACTTCAGGAGTTTGGGGCAGGTACTAAGTTACTAGTCCACTAGACTGGTTGGGAAATGGTTTATTTTCCTGTGAATTTTTTCTAAATTTTTTTTTCTGTTCCCATCAAAATTTTGTGTCAGATATTTTCCCATAAAAATGATTGTTGTGTTTCAGTAATCACACTGTACATTCCAATTTTGTTTTTCCAACAGAACCTCAAACTTTTTGACAAAGCCAGAAACTTGTCCTTGAAATTTTTTGTGTAATCAAAAAGTCCATTTTCCATCATCTTGACCTGCAATCGGTCCATGACTAATCCTCAATCACATAAACAGGCCTACTGCAGCAACACAAAGTAACTTAGATGCTAGGGTGATCAGGGCCATATAAGTACCTGGATAGACATAAAGAACATGTCCGACCTTTCAAGTGCTATTTTACTCAAGAAACTCAAGGTTTTATTCTCCTTCAAACTAGACTAGAAGACATATAGTAACACTGACTCTCTTGTGGTATATCACCATTACCCCAGAAAGGATTTAAAGAGCACTCTACTTTCCAAAACAACTTTAAAAGAGTGATAGACCCATCCAAGACAGATAAAAAACAAGACTGAGTGTTTCAATACAGATGGCAGTTATAACTTGAGTGACAGAGATATTGAGTTAGTCTCTTTCAACCATGATTTAATATTCTTCTGCAGATAGAAGAAAAGTTGTCTTTGTCTATGCTATCACAGTTCTTCCTCGACACCAGCTACATGCTAGGGCTTTCCAATGGGGTGCATCACTATCTCCAATGGGCATGCAAACAGTAAGCACTAATATTCTGTCTTTGAACATAGACTGTTGTTATCATGGGGAGCTGTGAGTGAATAACCAAGAGCACAGTTTGGCTCTAAATTTGTTAATAAACCTGTAATATGAAAATTTACCCCTAACTTCTTTGTCATTTGTGCCAATGCATTTACAAGCAGCCACATATTGCAGCTGTAACCAGCTGAGTGTGTACTTTAAAAACGTCAAACTCTTGCTCTCACACACTGTCAGTAATCTAAGAGCTGGGTGTGCAACTGACTTTCAGGGGTGCAAATTCTAGTGCATGCATTCAGGTGTTAGACCCTAGGAAGAGCATGCAAACTGTTTGCAACTCTAATGAGCAGGGGCGTACATGTGCAATTTTGCACACACATATAAAGAGGCTGAGGTCTGAAAAAACAATTTTTTTTTATATATATATATATATAATCCCCCAAATTCTCTCCTCTTGTTGAAAAATCCATTTGTATCATTACTGGGTTGAGCAAAATTAAATTTCATGGCCAATTTTATTATACTGTATATAAAATTGTTTACCACTTGTTTTGTTTCCAAGTTAAAATGATCTGTTAATATTATTCTTATATTATTCTTCTAATCTAGACTATCCTGTTATGTTCAAATTGCTGGACTTAGCTCAACTAAGACTGGGACAATTATTTTTCCCAGTAAATCTCTTTCTTTTCCCTGTGCTCTAGATGGTTAGGAGACGGCGCTTTGGCAGAGATGTTTAATAGAGGGTCTTGGAGGAAATTAATATATTTTTAATTCTAAAGGCAGCAGGCACCGAATGCCAAAGGGTCAGTATAACTCAGACAATGCAGCATTAATTGTATTTTATTTCAGTCAAGAAGTTGTGGATTTTATAGGGCTTGGATGAAAGGAAGAAGTTGTAAAATTGAACTAAATACATTACTAAATTTTGACTCTGGTAAGTCATTTGAAATCAGTTGCATATTTTAGCCAAGAACAGGCAAAGCAATTTATTCAACATAATGGTAAATGCTCCATTTTACACGTTGTGCAAAAGTAGGACATTTTTCATAGAATCCCTTCAAATGCCTCTTAGTTAAGCTTAGTTAAATGTAATCATGTGCAGTTCATCTCCTTCCTCTGACAAGGGAGAATTCCTGGAAAAATGGTTGTCACAAAACTAATCCCTCCACTAAACCTGCAAAACAAAGTCTATTATTTTTATTCAGCTAGCTGTAGCCTACTTTCTCACACACACACACACACACACACATTGACGTATCACTTCAGCCTATCCTGAAAAAACCTAAACTCCACATTTTAGATGCCTATGAACATTGAGAGATGGAAATTCCACAACACAAAGCAGAAGTAAACTTAAAAGGGACATCTACCATAAGCTAAATGTGAGTCAACAGTGTAATGCTGTTGCAAAATAAAGTTAACATGATTCTGGGATGTATTAGCAGGAATGTTGTAAGTAAGACGCAAGTAGTAATTCTTCTGCTCTACTCCACACTGATTAGGCCTCGGCTGGAGTATTGTGTCCAGTTCTGGGTGCCACATTTCAGGAAAGATGTGGACAAACCGGAGAAAGTCTAGAGAAGAGCAACAAAAATGATTAAAGGTCTAGAAAACAGGACCTATGAGGCAAGACTGAAATAACTGGGTTTGTTTAGCCTGGAGAAGAGAAGATTGAGCAGGGACATAACAGCTTTCCAGTCCATAAAAGGTTGTTACAAGGAGGAGGGAGAAAAATTGTTCATATTAACCTCTGAGGACAGGACAAGAAGCAATGGGCTTAAACTACAGCAAGGGAGGTTTAGGTTGGACATTAGGAAAAACTTCCTAACTGTCAGAGTGGTTAATCACTGGAATAAATTGTCTACGGAGGCTGTGGAATCTCCATCATTGAGATTTTTAAGAGCAGGTTAGACAAACACCTGTCAGGGATGGTCTGTATATTACTTAGTCCTGCCACGAATGCAGGGGACTGGAATAGATGACCTCTCGAGGTCCCTTCCAGCCCTATGATTCTATCTATAACCATCTATAACCCCTTGACCTCTACATACAACTCAAAATATAGAAGTTGGTCCTTCAAAACTGTTTCTCAATGACCAGTCTGCGGTCTGGCACCAGTCCCTGAGATTTCCCTGACACAGTTTAGGAAGGCAGCAAGCTTGTCCCTGGTATCAAAAAGATTGCTTTAAAAGATATTACGTCACCCACCTTGTCTCCATCGTTGAGAGAGACAGGTTCAGGAGGTATCGAACAATACAGTCTGTCAGATGTCTCCATGTCGCGCTTGTGATTGCCAGCTGTTTCCAGGTCTCACCTTAGTGTTACAATGCTAGGAAGTAAGAATTTAGGGCCATGCTGGTGAAAACTATTTTTATTTACTCACTGGCATTGCACATCATAGCCACATAACAGGGCATCATTTTAGTGGTCCGTTAATACATGGCTTTGATTGTGAAGCCTGAGCGGACTGTGCCATCCAAAGCGTATATTAATGCACCACTAAAACACATCATGTGTTCATTAGGTAACATCATCATAAAGCCACCCTTTTACAAAAACAATCAGCATTAAAGTTAGATGGCACAGCTACTGTGTTAATCTATTGTTGGGAGGGTTTGACTAAAGCCTCAGAAATTGAATGGTCAGGTTGGTGACCATTGAAATGCATACAAAATCATTTGAAGAAAAGAAAATGAGGGGCAGATTTTGTAACCCTTCTGCCGGGTAAACCAGTGATTTGTACACGTGCTGATTTGCATAGAGAAGGGCTGCAGAATGGGGCCCTACATACAAAACAAGCCTTTACTGAAGAACAAGCACTTTCCTACTGGCTACTCCTGTACCACGGAAGTCAATGGGATTTTTGCCTTTTAATCTAACATGAGCCGAATCCAGCCCTCTCTGTAAAAACTGCCCTTGTGCTTGGACACCTTGGTTCCTTGTCAGCTCTCCCTCCCCTTTCACGTTTGTGTAGGTGTCAGGAGCAATCCTGCTCGTACCATGGGAGCTGCCTCTAGACACGAGTGCTCCTTGGAACATTATCTGGAATTTCCTGCACACCTGGGACGTCATCCACCCCTTCTATACCCTGTGAGCCCTGCACTGGGGCTGGGCCTGAGCAGCGGCAGCAGAACAGCCACATGGGAGGCCATCTCCATTCACTGGGTGCAGCAGAAGAGACCTGTGCACTAGCCCCAGATGGCACGTATGAAAGGAAGCAACAGAGGCAGGCTAGGAAAGAGGCCATAGGGTATGTATTTGCCCAGGTCAAGTGCCTTAACGTGCAAGTGACTCTTGACGGCAACTATTTGAACCCAGAGGTTAGAGTAAGAACCTGGGCTAAATGGATTTTTCCTCTTCAAATGTTCTCCCTCAGAGCTTGCATTTCAAATGTTTAAAGCCCAGTTACCTGGGCTTTGTGGAGATGAAGAGAACCAGTGTTCAGAGTGAAAGGCAATGTGTCTGTACCCAACACTAACATGCCACAGCCCTTTGTCTCCCTGTGGTGGCTAGCCCATATAGGGAAGTTCATGAGTCTGCTATTGTCCCCAAGATAAGAGGTGTATTCTTTCAACTCGGTTGCTAGATGCCAATGCTTTTAGACCCAGCAGTCCTGGGTTCAAACCCCACAGACTACCCATCCAGGGACATTGTAACAATTACAACCTTTCTTACAAAATAATAATCCTATATACTATCCAGATTTTTTTAGAATCTTTTAAAGGTAACCAGAATAATAGTTTTTATTCATTTAAAAATTGAATGACAAAGATCCTAGATCATGAACAATGTTGTTGCACATTTTAAAATGACATATTTGAAAGCAAAACCTTTGAAAAGTAGTTCTTCCTTTATTTATCTCCCAAGACCAGGGGACACTATTCCATTCTCATTTTACAATGGTAACATCTCCTTGACTTCTGCAGAGTCATGTTAGTGTAAATGAAAGCCAGATTTGGCCCTTTGAGTTCAGAGTTCTGCATTTCCCCTATTAGAGTTAATGGCAAAGCAATATAATCACACTGTTGAAAGGTCAGCAATGTGACCAATTCTTGCATGTTAATTAGAACTCTAAATTCAGACCCTGGCTGGTAAAATAGCTTTTCAGTTTACAGGCAGCTGATTTTTTCCTCTTGTGCTATCCAAAATACGAGAAAAGATTAAACCCTTCTGCGGTAGCATGTGTGTAAGCATGTGCTTAAGCTGTCACCTACATTTTTATTGTACTTTTAAAAATCATACTTATAAATTGCAAAGCAGGGTGGAAAAAGCTGCTCTGCTGAGAATTTATACAGCAAGGTTTGCCCCAAAAGTTTTTATAGCCCACGGATCAATCACTGGTGACGGGACAGTATATGATGGAAACCCTGACAGATCCTTAACTAGAATATTATAAATGACTTCAAAAAATGACATACAGATATTGTAAAATTAAGGTTGGCTGCTGGAATGTTTGAACTGCTGGGCTGCGAGGGTGTAAGCTTTAAACAGTGATAACAGAAGTCACTTTAAACAGATAACAGAGACTTGGCAGTGGCGTACCGTGGGTCGCCAGCACCTAACGGCCATACTTACATTGAAGGCCTCCCTCAGCAGTGCTCCAAGGGGGTGTGTGTCTGTGGATCTGTGTCCTGTTCTCCCCCACTCTCCCCTGTCTGCAGCAGCACCCTTCAGGGGGGTCTGTGGGCCCATGTCCGCTGTCAAGGGCAGAGGCGGAGGAGGTGGGAGGATGCCCTGGCTACCTGTGACAGGGAGCAGGCCAGCTCCCCTCCCCAGGCTGGCACCCAGGGGCATGGCCCCCCTGCTGCCTCCCCCCTCGGTACACCACTGTGACTTTGGGCCACACTCCGAAGTTCTTACTCAACCCCTGCTCCAACTGGCATCAGTGAAAGATTTGCCTGAGTAGAGACTGAGGACGGACTTCAAGGTTTGGCCGTTTGTTAATTGCAATGAACTTTACAGGAAGCACTTTGCAGTAACGTGCAGTGTTATTGGACAAAATGTGTCACCTGCACTGTTTCTTCATGCTGTAATAAGCAGTTCTGCTTCCTGCTACCAGGTATTCACCTAGACTAGGCATACAGCCTGCCAGGCTGTCTAGAGAGACTCACAACCATGAGTGCCAACTTCGTGGCAGATAATAACAAACCAGAGCACAAACCCAAACTGGCTGTGTTCTATGATTAGATTTCCCCAACCCAGTATAAAGTATGAATTCCTCAGGCACTATAACAGCCTAACCAAGGAGTCACAGACAGTCACTCTGTCACACTCCTCCAGAAAAGACTGGTCTCTTCATTTACATTAGTCATTCACAGTGGAAACCCTCTACCTCACTTTCCCCTCTTAGTGACTTCCAGGGTGGCTTTCTGAACCTTTCACCTCTCTTGGAACTTCATGGGGAGTTTGTTAGTCTTCCAGGGAGACAATATATGGGAGAGGGACATCAAGGTTGTCCTATGAACATCCAGTAGGAAGTGAAACAGCTGGCTGGTCTCCCTGAATATGTTACAAATGAAGATATGGTGGAAGGGGACAACCTTCTCCAGGCAGAAGATGGCAAAAACGAATGGTGTGAGGAGATCTCAAGCAATCTGAGAAAAAGAGATTCCCCAGCAAGATTTGCTTTCATAATGAAAAACATAATCAAGTGGGCTTCCTTATGGGAACTTATCATCTCCCCTGTCCTTTTAATTAAAGTATATCTCCTTTACTCCACATTCAGACTTCCATGACCTGTGACCCCAAGGAGACAGTCGAATCCAGGCTCCTGCATGTTGTAACTACCATGGTAGCTGAAATCTCATCCTTTAGGTCAGTCTGGTCTGACCTGACAAAAGAATCAATAGTTGCATATGTTAGGAAACCGAAGTACAGTTGGTGTATTTTGCAAGGACCTGGTGAATTGTTCTTATGCTGGAGGGGCCTGTAATTAAAATAAAGGCCTTAGCAACAAGAGTGAGACAGACCACTGACACAGACACCCTTAAGGGATAAAGATGGAGGGCAGGATTATACAAGCAGTGTCTCATTATCCTTTCCTTGATATTGGCTGGTAACTATGCTTTTTAAGGAATCCCTTAATTAGGTTTTTATAGTGCCTAGCTTAGGCATTTTCCAGAAAAAGGTTTATCATAATGGGTTACACATGTTCTAATACCGTGTGGTGAAATGAAGCTTAGCTACAGGGAATTTCCTTCCATCGTGCACTCTCAGTGCATTCTGTTCCATTGCGGGGCTGCAGCTTTAAACCCTTCAGAGATGCAAAGCTATTTTTCACTTGTAGGATGCTTGTGGTAGCCTTGAATTGCTTGGGTCATTTCAACCTACACTGGAGAGAAGACTAAGGAATATGTTGTAGAGAACAATCCTGCAATAGCAGGGGGGTAGACTAGATAACCTCATGGCCCTTTTCCATCTCTCATTTCCAACAAACAACAAAAGTATTCCAAGAAAGTGCCTGTGCTTCTAGATGATGCACAGTTGGCTGCTACACCAGCGAAGTTTGCTAATTATCTCTTGAATCATTTTCTTCGGAATATCTTCAGAAACCAGCACAGATATATCCTTTATGTTGAAAATCAGTGTGCCAAAGTAGGGGAGAAAAGAAGGGTTTCAAAGAGCAAAACTCATTTTTATGGTATGGAAGGCCCAGGATTCTCTCAAAACAGGAAACGGTATTTAAAGTCGACAGCCACTAGTGTGACAGAGTGCACTATGCCTAGTCACACCGATCGCTTTCATTCTGTAACTTCTGGTCATTTAATCAACTCCCCTACATTGCACGGATCATTGGTATTGCTTCATCTCAGTTCCTCCTGTTCTCTGCCTTTGGCACAAAATAGTTCAGTCCCCTGAGTGCTGCATTATTCTGGTCTATTCTGATTGTTGGGGTTAGCGTGAAGGAGTCATTAGTGCCCTGCGAAATACAGGAAGTCAGACTAGATAATCTGGTGATCCCGTCTAGCTTTAAAGTCTATGACTCTGTTTCCCCCTCCAGTTTGTGTGGCACTTAGTCACAGCCAGCAGAGTTACTTGTTGAACCGTAGCTTTTCAATAGCAGGTCACTTTGAGTATTCAAGAAATTCAAACTGCATTGGCTACTTTTGATTGAATAGATAAGATACATAGTATTGTTTCTGGCCCTGATTACATTAATGGAATTCTTAGAATAAAGTTTTCATCAGTTTTAAGGCCAGAAGGGAACATGATGGTCATCAAAGTCTGACCTCCTATATAACCCAGGCCAAATTTTGTAAATTTGTAAATTGTAAAATTTGTAAATTGCAAAATTTGTAAATTTGTAAATTGAGCCCAACAACTTGTGGTCGAGCTGGAGCATGACTTTTAGAAAGGCTTCCAGTTAGGGTTGCTAATTTTGGTTGGACGTATTCCTGGAGGTTTCATTACATGACATAATCTTTAATTAAAAATTAATCTTTAGTTACTGAAGACTCCAGGACAATCCTAGAGGGTTGGCAACCCTTTCATTCAGTTGTGTGACTTAAAGACTCCAAATGCAGATGATTTACAAATCCACCTGCAAATATTCTCCAAAATTCATTTACAAGTCAGGAAGCCTGGCAGTAGATTGGAAACTGGCTACTGTGAACTTGATTCTCCTACACACCCAGAAAGATGCTGGTCTTCTATAGCCAAAGCCACAAAGCCACGTTCTGTGGTGGAACTCATGAATTGGCGGTTATAGTCTGCAAATTTTAGCACATCCATACCTGCCCTTGATGCAGCCCCAATATAATTTAGTGCAGCATTTTTGAAATGCGGCCACCAAGGCTTTTCTCCTCTCAGCAGTGACTGGGGGGCGGGACAAGCAGTGACACCCCGCCCCCCCCCCCATTGCTCCTGAATGCGCCTCCTTGGCGTTGGTTGCTGGGGTGCCAGCAGAGGTTGGGGCCTGCTTCTCCCCCTCTCGCCCCGCAGAGACACCTGGGGTTCAACGTTGGAGGAGCAAGCAGCCAGTGAGTTGCCTACCTTACCAGCCATGGAGCTTCGGGCTACCTCCCCAGGCCCCATCTCCCAGCAGTGGGGATTTGGTTCCAGTTTCCTGCTGCCTTCCCCAATCCGCTCCATCCATTGCCCTGGCCCCTGCTGCCTCCCCACCCACCTCCCCATCTAGGGCTTAATATGTCCCTGTGCTTGCCAGGACTCAGTAAGTCTTCTGTGAAACGTGATGCTTGTATATTTGTGAATATCACTTTTCACAGCCTCCCAGTTAGCTACGAAGTCTGCTGTGAAAAGTGATATTCACAAATATACATTTATTTGTTTTTCCTAAAATTAATTAAGTATTTTAGGGGAAAGTGTCAGAGCGGCCACCAAAACTATTTTTTTGTGAAAACCTCTGATTTAGCACACGTGCACCTAACAATTGAACATCCCCACTCCAGAAAGAATTACTTCAGCCATTAGATGGAGTTGGCTGTGCACTGAGCTGAGAGTAGTTGGAATATGGGCTCAGGTTGGATCGAGTCAGGAACTGTTCATTGAATCATTTTTTTTAACGAAAAGGCCATCTTGTCAAAATTTTAAAAATGTGTCACTTTTGAAGAAAGATTGTTTAAAGAACAAAGCTCTTTGGTAATGTCAAAATGTCCTACTGTAATATTATTTGAATGGAACATTTTGATATTTTGTTTCAAAACAACTTTTCAAAACAAAATGCATTGCTCTTTATATTTTTTTAATGTTTAAAATGGTCAAAATTGGAACGAATTGTTTCAATTTTATCTAAACTAAATTTTTTGAGCCACAAAAAAACATTTTTCCCCCCAGAATTTCATTTTTTGGGAAATTCTGAATTTTTTTAGTTTCATTCCATTTCACAGCAGATTTTCTTTTCCAAATTGCAGTATTTCTCATGAAACAGAATATTTGCTTCAGCTCACATTAATGCTGCTGTTGAAATGCCAGCCCTCAATCCTGCTTACGGCTATGTGTTTAAATAGCATCATATACATGAGTAACCCAGTTGAAACGTTATTTGCATATGTGTTTATAGGATTAGGAATTTATAGCTTGATTTTCAAAAATGCTGAGCGCTCGTACCCACTATTGACATAATGGGAGCTGTGAGCGATCAGTGCCAGGCCATTAATGTGCTTCTGTTTAGGGAGTGCAATTACACTGCTGTCATGCCTGGAGATGGAATATGACTGCAGAAGTAGCACAATATCCTACCATTTATTTTTAGGGAAATCAGTGTCATTGTTTAGGCTGGCGAGTTTAAAAGGATTAAAGGAAATGATAGTGTCAATGGTGTAACTTCATTTTTTATTCATTACAAAACTGCACAAGGAACTACAAAGCAACAACCTCTCCCTTTCCCATACTTCTATAAATGTTTTGATTCATCTTTAATATTCCTGTTCGATCTGTCCCTAGTCCCGTCACCAAACTACAAAAATCCCATTCCATGGTATTCAGAGACCAAGTTTGGACTAGGAGAGAAAGGAGGTGACTGGAATCCTTTGTTCACCAGCTTGGTTGCAGTGAGCCCATTAAGAAACAAACCAGGTGGTGGCAGGGAAGTCTGCAAAATAAAAAGAAAAATGAGAGGCTTTCAGCAAAAGAAGAAGTTAGAATTTATCTGTAATGACAGCTCCGGGGAATGGGGCCTCCTCCCCTATAGGACACCTTGAGGTCACCAGGGGTCATCCAGAGCACCTCAACTTGGCTATGACCTTGCGGGAGTTCTTGCAAATCACATCTGGAATGTATTTCAGCTTCAAGAGCTATAAATGAAAACACTGAACACAACAGGGTCGAGGCAATGTTGTTTGAAAAAAAAGGTAATGTTTTGACCCTTTCTTGGCCCATGACATGTCTGGTTATTTCGCCAAGTACTAAGGAAGTGCTGCTTGTTTTGGTTAAAGGATAACAAGCTATTTAGCTATAAAATAATAACACAACTCATTTCAAGCTTCCAAAAGTATCTCAGTGTCACACAAGGAAGAATGGAAAACATCTCTGATATTCCAAATAACTTCTTCTCTTTTGTCAAATGGAAAATAATTAAAATGGGAATAATGGAAAAATACATTGTAAAAAGTGACAAAAAGCAATAGTATAAACAGCATACTAGTGAAAGACCCTTCAAAAAGACAACTTAAAAGGACAGTGTCAAGGTCAAAATAATGTATCCATTTCCCAACTCTGGTCATTTATTTTTCACCATATAAACTATTGCTTTAAATTTTGCACTTCACTCAGTAAGATGGGGAACAAATATTTGATAACAGGTTCTCCATTTTAGCACTTAAAGGTATAACGAGCTCTAATGGTTGGAAGGTGAAGCTAGACAAATTCAGACTTGAAATAAGATATACATTTTTAACAGTGAGGGTAGTTAACTATTGAAATAATTTAACAAGTACTGTGGTGGATTCTCCATCCCTGCCGGTTTTGAAATAAAGCTTGGAAGTTTTTCTAAAACAGATGCTCTAGTTCAAACAGTAATTATTTTAGGAAGGCTCAATGGCCTGTGTTGTGCAGGTGATCAGGCTAGGTAGTCACAGAGGCCCCTTCTCATCTTGGAATTTATGAATCTATGAAAATGAACTGGTCAGTTTCACTTTATATCTGAATATGGCGCCACTTTCAGGATTGAGTCCACTTGCACCGTGATGTCATGCTGGGTTTCCAAAACTGCAGGAGAATACTGAACAAACGCTAGGAATATTCACCGAAGAACACTCAAACTCAAAAGCCATTTTCATTTCCGTTCCAACTTGAATTTAGAAAACCTGTTTTTCTTTTTTTTTAAAATCTACATTTTCAGATTAACAGCTTCTCTTTAAAGCAGTAAAAGATGTTTAACTATTGCAGGAGTGAAGCATTTTTTAAAAATCCAGATGTCCTGAGATTGATTCAACAAATATGTCACCTCCTAAATGGTGCATAGCTGATGCAACCTGTAGTCCCACTTGTAGCACTCAGCAGTTACAGACAATCTTTTTATCGTCGCCATTAATTCATTAGTTGAACTAATTGGGCTCCATGAATACACAATTTAAAATACAGCCTTGGGCTGTGTTCCTGCACTAAGAAGTATACAGGGGCAGGGGATGTACCTGCACAAAGCCTCCTTGACTTCAATTAGGCCTTGCCATTGCAATGAGCTCTGCATAGGTTACCTCTACAAGAGTTCACCTGCATGGGGATGATCATGGGATTGAAGCCTTAGTGCCAACCCAACTCTACTACCCTTGATCCCATGAGTCATCCCATTGACTTCGTCAGGACTACCTTCCATGACCTTCCTCACTTGGTTGTGTAAACTTGGTCCTTCATTTGTAATTTTCTATTATTCACACAGCATTTTTCACTCCAGGTCTGTTTGGAATCTCGCTGTAACTATGTCCCTTCTTATCAATTGTTAAACAGTCGAATTCCATACAGCCAAAGAAACAAGCCCATCACTTTCACATTCTAGTCATTACAGGTCATTTTGTTGCTTGATATTAGAAGAAGAAAAATGACTTAGCAGAGGCTCTATTTCTGTACTCCTTGTGGTACGCAAATATGCCACACCGCATACAGTATATCAACACCACATTCTCCCCTTTTCCATTGCATTAGCTTGATTTTTTAACTTAATGTATCTTTCTAGTCACTTCTAGAATCTTATTGCCCTGCACCATCCATTCTGTTAAATAACAAAAATCCAGGCTATAAATCAGATGTTCCTCTTTCTTAATACCTGAGCTAGATAAAGTTTTTCACTTTTCTTCCTGGAAGGCTGGGTTTTGTTGCATGTAATAACTTCTTTGTAAGGTTCCATTGTAGCAAGGGATGCAGAGAACAGTTCCATGCCCAGTGCATGACATGAAGAGTTGCTATTCACGTGATTTGAGATCTGTCAAGGCTTGGTGATACCATGGAGGCAGGGCCAGATTTAGGGGCACATTACCCAGGTGATCTCCTGGGTTGTCTGGCATGGAGGGGGCACAGGGCTCAGGGTGCTGTTTTTGTTGTTCGCAACAAAAGGGAAAATAGAATGGTTAAAGTAAAATATTTCAGGTCTTCCATACGTGGTTTCATTTTTCACTAACCTCCTAGAACATTTTGGACCTTGTTTAGAATCTCATGGAACCTTCCAGCCTTTCTGAGAACTACATTTGCCTCCAACCTCCTAGAATGTCATCAGCCGTGCCTTGGCAGTTGTAGAAGGAGCGGGGCATCCCCGATTAATCAACGAGATATAAGAACGAACTGAAGTGACGTGAGAGCCCAGCTGCGATATTGTGAACCTTGTTTTACTGCGTAATTGTGAAAACGGACTTGTGTGTTAAGACTTGAAGAATGTAAGTAGTACAGGTTTACAGATCCAGGCATGCAAATGTATCATCTTATATGACGAGGATAAATCACACATGCAAATTCTGCATTGAAGTCAGGACATGGGCTACAAATGCAATAAAAATAAGGTATTCAAACATTTAACAATTGAGGGGGGCCGCACTGAAGATGCTCCTCGCTTGGGGTGTCATTTGGTCTATGGCCAGCCCTGCATGGAGATGTATCCATGGGTGCATAAGTTAAGGAGAGGAAGCAAGAAATCATTTCTTCCATGTGCCCTTTGTCTCATTAGCAATAAGCAATGTGGCAGGTAGGACTTTTATTGAAAATGCAAGAGGCCAGCATTACTTGCTCAGGCTCTAGAGCATGTCTGTCTGCAGCCTCGCCCCAGTTAGCATTCCCAAGAATCGGATGTCACACCCAACTAGGTCATCCTGAAACATGGCCCCATTTTCTCCACTTCCATTCAGTACAGTAGACCCACGTGAAGAGGCAAAGGCCAATGGTAATCCTTGCATGTCCCAGAGCACAAGAGTGCGAGGTTAGCTGGAGTACCCATGCCCCCTCAATACACACAGTGGCCAACAGCCACAGCTTGACAAAGAATGGCTCAACATCCATGCTCTTTTCCCCCCCTTCAGGAAGTGCTGCACTTCTCCAAAACCTCCAGGAGCTCCCCTTAAGATGAGACAAACCTCCCCACTTCTGCATCGCTCCTATTAAGGCACAGCTGAGCCCTAATGCCCTGAAGAGGACATTTTCTGGCACAAATTCCAAATCCGATGCTCAGTTGCCCCAATGTTAATTCAGAACAATTCTATTGACAATGGTGGAGCCAGGTGGACATTGGTGGTGTACATTAGTGGAAACTGGAGCAGCGTTGGAATGTAAGAGTTTTTCTGCAGTAAATTCCCTTTATTTATTTTTTTAAAATTTGTTTAGTAGTTTATGTTTAATACAGTAATGTACTGGATTTGCTTTGGGGTGGGGGGTTTGAGGGGTCTCTGCTGCTGCCTGATTACGTACTTCCAGTTCCAAATTAGATGTGTGATTGACCAGTCAGTTTGTGTCTCTGCTGTTCGGCACTCCGAGGTTTTACTGTATTTTGAAGTGTCCTATCCAGCCCATCATTTGAGAGCAAAATCTGGTGACTCAAGATGCTCATGTACTCTGAATCCAAACTTCCCCAAAATCTGGGTGTGTTCAGGGTCAGATACAGACCCATTTCTAAATAAAAGATCCCTGTCTTTAATTTTTTTCCATTAATAATGATGCCGGAAAATCAACTTCTTCAAGAGCATGACATGGAAAATGAAATCTACTTAAGAATGTCTTCGCTTTAGGCAGCGTATTCATCCTACAGGATCCCCAGGAAGTTTATCAATATAGACCTGATACGCAGATACGAGTAATTTTACGCATGTAAGAGGTAAGCATGTGCCTAAATGTTTGCAGGAGCCCCAGCATCTGATATCCTGGTACAAAACCGTAGATAACATGTGCTTCATCTGCGGCTGAAATGCAGCCACGTCTGCAGTAAAGCATGGCAGTGGTTTAACAGTAAACAACGGCCCAGCAGCGAAATGAAACATTTGTGCCGAAGTAGAATATCCTGAACATAGCCTGAGAACTTTAGTGGAAGCTTAATCTCTTCCCAGATCTCTGACAGTTAACAGTACTTACCACTTATTCCAGGTATGCAGTTTTCACTGATAATACATTATGCTGAAGAGTTATAGCACATGGCCTGATGGTACCGTCATGCATTTGTGCTGTAAATCACTTTTTCACCCTATTAATGTCAAGCTGATTTACCACAGAAAAATCTACTGTATGTCAGGTTTCAATTGGATTTTTTACCTGACCATATTCACTGGGTGTCCCAAACGAAGACAGGGCCTCCATATCTCTGTGCATTGACATATACCATACATTGTGCCATATCGCGGCTCCTGTAAAAAGTGTATTTCATTGCTGTGTGTTTACTTATCAGTGCTGGCTGGGAGCTACCTATGGTCGTAGGTATAGCAAAGCCATTGCAATGTTTATAAAAGGGTGAAATCCATATTTTTGGAGTGACAGACACACGACATCTTATATTTCGAGTCTTTGCTCTAGTCTCTTAAATTACTGATTTTGTGTGTAAATTGCTTGTATTAAGCAAAGGAAAAAATGTGACCTGCAAAGGAAAAAAATGGGTTGGTGCCCATTTTTGACCCTGTATCATGTATAAAGGAGAACTGGCTGCTTTATCTACATAAGAAATTCAGGATTTGCCGGCCCTGTTTTTCTTGGAAGAGCCGCTGGTTAACTAGGGAACGGCTGATGTTTATCTAGTCATTCATTTATACGTAAAAAGAAAGTCTCTAAAATTATTCAGAACCATCGGTGCTAGACAAATAATCCCTGATTCAGCTAAGCACTTAAGCAGGTTAAGCACCTGTTTATCTTAAAGTATATGTTTAATTGCTTTGCTAAATCAGGGAAGAAGTTTGCCTGTGGAACCTCACTGTTACCTGCCACCCACATTCCCCTCATTCTTCTTAATGCCAGCTACATTTATTTGTGGCATCTTGACTTAGATTTAGCCACAATCTTGGAACTGGACCTGAGTGAACACAGCCCCTTGTGCCTGAGCAGAGACACTCAGATTGTAGGTTCTCTAGGGCAGGGACCGTATCATCTTTGTTCTTTGCCCCTCACCCCCCACAATGGTGCCCCAATCCCAGCTCAGACCTCTGAGGAATTACCTACTGTAGTACAAAGGAATGTCCTGTCGGATGATGCCCCAAGGACACAGGAAGTGACAGCTGAATCATTCTTGGGAGGAGAAGGCGTGGGGAGAGGTCAGTTAGCCTTAGGCTGCACCTGCTGGGGAGCTAATGGGCACTGATACTAATTGAGAATGACGCTCACCTGGGCAGGAACAGGAAGGGGCTTCTCTAAAGCCTCGGAGCTGCAATGGGGTGAACCTGCAGTCACGCTCCCTGATACCATGGGAGAGTAGACACCTGAAAAATGCACCATAGAAAGCAGTCCAGGAACGGAGCAGTAAATTCTGAGGGAGTAAAGCCCTGATCTGCTGGTTTGAGGGTCCCCGGACTGGAACCTGCAGAAGAGAGCAGGCCTGGGCCCTGATTCCCCTACCAGCTGCTGCTGCCTGAGACTTTGTGAAAAGAGACTCTGATGAGACCCCAGAAGGGGAGGATGGTGGTGACTTGGCTTGAGGACTAAGCCGTGAAGGAGATGTGCCACAGCTCCTGATCAGCAAGAGAGGGGCCTCAGAGCGAATGGTGGAGGCACCTGGCTAAGAGACCACAGGTTGGGGTTCAGAAAGTGGTGAACTAATTCCCCAGATAACCCAAGAGTAGGTGGCACTGAGCAGTGAATAGCCAGCCCCATTACAGAAAGGATTTATCGTTTTGGCTCAGATGCCTACGCATAAGAGTTCATGGGGGTAAGAGCCCCCTTTTTCTCCCCTATACAACTTACCGTGGTCCTGGAGCATAGAAGTGGGACTATACACCTACTTACTCCCTCCCTCCCTAGATCTGACAGGTAGTAGTAATCAGCCCGGCTATCTACTTGCTGGCCAGAGTAGACCAAGCCGTGTAATGTGAGGAGGGTGTTGATATAGGTCTGTAGTAACTGGCTGCCCCCAGGACCAAGGGGGAAGCAGAGGAAGGGGTGTGTCTGAGTCACAATGCCTCTTGCTCTGGAGCAGCTTACACAGCGCATGCGGGCTGTGCCCAAGGGGAGGATCCAGCCCGGGGTTGTGAAGGTCACGTCATGCAAAGGAGAGTGGGGCTGGTAGGAGGCAGAGGAGTTCTGTCTGTGAGAATTCTGAGTGGCATTGAGAGATATAACGTCATCTACGGCCCAGTGCAAGGTGCTGAGGGGACCATAGGAGTGGTTGAGCTCCCTCAATACCACGGACTTAAATAGGAGCATCTAGCACCACACAAGAGGCTTTCGGTGCTATACAGGATTTGACCTCTAGTGACTTGAGCATGGGATTGGGAGCCAGGAGTTCCTGAGTTATTTTATTGATCTGCTGTGTTGTCATGGGAAAATTATCCAACTTGCCTGCCTCTGTTTCCCCTTAGGTAAAGCTGGGTCAATGTTCACTTTGTAAAGTTTAAAGTCAGAAAGTTTCATCTAGCCTGCTCTAGGCTTCAGCTTACAGCCACTGGTGGTTGTTAAGCCATTCTCTACTAAATTAAAGAGCCCTTTAAAAACTGCATTTCTCTCCCCACGACGTGCCCGCACTATCTCCCAGGGGGGTTCTAAGTAATGTTTGCATAGCACTTTGAAAATGCAAAGGCCATAAAAGTGCTAAGTATCATTATTTTGTGGTGTGTCAGAGGTACTCCTGAAAAATACTTCATAGGCTGCCAGAGAAAACTGATCATGGAAAAGTACTAGCCAGTCAAAAAAGAAAAAAAAGCCCAAAAACAGATGTTGCCATTCCAATCTATCTTCCTCCAAGACAAAGGAGATGCACTAAATCGATCTTTGGTGAAGGATTTTGTTTGGCTTCCAAGATTAATAACACAACTAACTGGGAGGCACTTGACCCCAGGCCTCAATGCAATATCGCAGAATGAGGTAGTGTTTAACATAAATACCCAAGCCAACTATAATTTAGTTAGACAAACTATGCCTGAAGAAAAAAAAATAAGCTTTTTACTTACAGTAGCATGTTATCAAAACAATCTCTTTCTAACTGTCCCAGTACACAAGGGTTCACCTTCAAAGTTAGTTAAAACCAGGCAATAGCTTTTAGGCTAGACGTTTTTAGACTGTGGTCTGTAGATGGTGGTCCATGGAACGCTTCCTGGTGGTCTTTGCAGATCATACAGGGCCAGCTCAGCTCGCCTCCTTCATTCCAGCTGCTGTGTTGCATTAAGAGATGTTGAAAAATACATTCGATGCTACTTTCTTCCATGTATGCAGTTGTTGTGGGTGCCACAGGTATGCTGTGCCCTGACAAATGGGAAAAGAAACAGTCTGCCCAGCCGTGAATGAGAGGGGAGGCATGCGTAAGACAACCATCTTATCGTGATGTGGGCCACACTATGAAATAGTGTTGGGCCTTTGTTTTAGGCCAGCAACTTTATTTGCCCTGTTAAACTGGCTCTGGTCCCTGTAGCCATTGCAAATCATGCAACTGGCCCAATGATTTTCTAACGTAGTGGTTTCCACGGGTCTACAGCAGCAGTGAACCATCCACTAAAACGATCTCTGTTTCCCACAGACTAAAAAAACCCGCCGTTTATGTGCCATCTATCAGAGGCAACTGAAAACTGAGGTCGTGACCACTTATAATCATTAATGATCCCATGCCTCTTTCTGCAAGGGATGCATGAACCCTGCTGTCCTGGACAAATCATAGCCTGGATAATTATGCTAAATGCCTCATTTTTAACTTGGGTATCCGATTCTTCACTTGCCGTCTTGAACCATTGTGTACTGTTACCATTCAGTACTGTGTTTCCACCCTGTTGTGTCTGCCCTTCACCAAAGGGTGGCAAATTCCTGTATCTACAATTCCTTTAGCTCTTTCAGAATGAAAGATGATGTAGAAATTAAATAAATAATTTGTACCCTCTCATAATATTAATCATTTCATAGGTCCCAATTTATGTATTTCCATTGTCTTCAAATGTTGCATTAACTTACAAATTGTGATGAAACACCCAAAGCCAAGTTTTGACAATCAACAAAAAGTGTATTCTATTTGCATAATTTCCTTTGTTTGCCTGAAAAATCTCAGGTGTATTCTGCATACCTATTTCCATCATTCACCTGGTTAATCTCAAATTTATCCTATGTGCACAACTGTGCTATCCTCATGTAATTACCCCTTGAAGCACATAAATGTCTGTATTGTAAAATCCGGCTCAAACATTTTATTTGCTCTCACCCTGCACTATTTACACCAGTGCAAACTGGGTGTAAAATGTTAATAAGCAAGAAAAGTAGCATTTGACCCCTATGTTGTACTGGCATAGACAACTGCATGTAGTGCAAGGGACAAAGAATCAAGCTCTTTGCCTCCTATGCCTGGTCAAAACCAACGTAATAGTGCATAATAAAAGCCTCTGTGTTGACACAATTATACCATCAAAAAAATCCTTTTGGCAGCATAGCTCATGCTATTACAGCTTATAGCTATCCTGGCAAATCCTTTCTAGTGGAGACAATGCCCTACGTGTTGAACTCTTGATACACAACTGGTCTTCACCTAAGGAATACAACCTGCTCTCAGGATACGCTCACTTTGGACTCCAGGTTGGATCTAGGCTGCTCCTAAACCTGACTGCCCACTGAATAAGAAAAGGATCAATGAGGAAAACTGGAGGAGTGACTGAGTAAAAGAAAAGCAAACTACAGTCATTGCTCCCTTTCTCTCAACTCTTAAGGGGTCAGCCAGATTCAGTCAAGGCTGGTGAGAGAGAAATATTGGGTCGCTTTGCTCTGGATGTTGACACTCCAAGTAGCGCATATCTGTTGGATGCACATCTTCTGGGCTGCCTGGCTGAGTAAAGCAACTAGTCTGAGAAAAGCCACAGCCGTCGGGCTGTTCCTAGGATGAAGTACAGAAATTTCTCTGGGCCTGACCCAAAGCCTCCTGAAATCATTGGGAAGTCTTCCATGGACTTTGAAGGGCTGTGGGCCGGACCCGACATTCTGCTCTTGCCTACCGCAGCAGCTGGTTATCAGACCCACCTGGCCAGGGCCACTCAGAAGGGCACACACTACTGCTCCTTTGGCATGGAACAGGTTACTCCCACCCTGCAGCAGAGACCGTAGCCAAGGAGGGACCAGATCAGTCTCAAGATAAGGGAGCAGTAGTCAGGTCTCGCTTTCTGGGTACTTTCTTCAGCCTTAGACAAGTATCCTGCCACGCTGCTGCACAGGTTAGATCAGTGGTTCCCAACCTCTGGCCTGGGGGCCAAAGGTGGCCTGTGGAGTCTTTCAAAGTGGCCCACCGCTCCCCTCCCACTGGCTGCAGAAGGAAGCCACTGCCTCCAGACCCAGGCAGAGCGCACGGGGCTATGGTTTCCCTGATGCAGCCATGGGCACAGGAGACTCCTTCTGTCTGCAGGTGAGGGGTGGGAGCTGGGTCGCTGCTGGCGGAGCAGCCAGGACCCACCCTGCTTAAGGAGGGGCCGGACTCTAAAAATCAGTGCCTCCCGGTCTGGCCTGCACTTAACAGGCCACCCACCGGGACTTACTGTGGGTAATTTGTAAAATAGGGAATATAAAAATGAGAGAAGTAGCACTGAAATGTTTCCTTTAAATCTGTAGTGATTTGCAGTCCTTAATGGTGTGTACGTCAATACAGTTTTTATGAGTTGATAGACTGGTGGCCCTTCAGGTTTGTAAAAATGATATTTGTGGCCCTCGAGCCAAAATGGTTGGGATCCACTGGGTTAAAGGTTCTCTACACGCTCCCCTCCCTTCCCCCCTTCTCTCCCGCCCATGCGCTCCTACAACATAGGGAAGGATGTAACCAGTCCTCTGTCTCAGAGGGTGGAATTCAAACATGCAGCAAGTTACAGCTGCTTCTCCCATCTCCTTTTCTGCGTCGTGGGAAAATTGCTCCACAAGTCCTGCCTTCGCTTTCTTGCAGAGCACTTGGCCTGTTCTCATCACACGTCTCACCCTGTGATTCCTTTCTCCAAATGGCTAAGGCTGTGTTTGAAATGCACAGAACTAGCCCATGTGAGGCTGTGAGTTTCTGCAGAGTAAATTCCATGAGCAAAGTGTAAAAGTCATTAAGGAGCCAGGCTTTAGATCCCTGACACAGTAATCAATGAGCCATCTCAGATCAGCCCCCTTAACAATGAAAACATATTTAGTGGTGGGTGGAGGGGGGACTGTAGCTCTCTGAAAGTCACATTGCTTTTTGGCTTAGCTGAGCTCTCTGGAGGCCAACACTGAAGATAAACAACACTGCCACAGTGGATTTCCTTCCTCCTGAGATGGGAACTAGTCAAGCAGCAGTCACTGCCACCCATCCTCATGTGACATCAGTTTCCTTGGGTGTAGTGGGAGAGGATTTAAAAGAAGGGGAATCAAAACATATGGAAATCAAGACATTCTAACCTGGGCCTGAGGCCAGTTTTGCTCAGAGCTCCATTGTCTAAGGGTAGTTCCTCACCCATCCCTCCCCTTCCACTCCCCCCCACCCCCCACAAAAAGTGTTAATATAAAGGAAGCAGTACAAAACCACTGAGGGTAAGCAATGTGCAAAAAGGTGTGTTTCAAAGGACACCCCAAGTAAATACAGAATATACCTTTGTTTCCACTGGCCAGGAACTGGTAGCGCCAACAGAAAAGGAAAGCTAGAAGGTAAGGATATTGGAAAGACTGGTTAAAAAGCAGATAAGGGCACTGTACCGAGACTACTGGAAATGCATTGCTTCTCTCCTGCCCTGGAGCTGCTATTCCTAGCTATCCACATCAGCATGGATAAAGCAGAAAAAAACAGATCTGAAACAGTAGGCAACAAACCCTCAGCTCAACCTCCCTCCCTGGATGGAAAGAAAGGAGGAAACAGGCAAACATAGGTTATTTCAAGGTTTGCCTAAATTAACTGAAGCATAGAAATTATAGATGGAAAAGAAATATTAGATCATCTTGTCCCTCCAGTTCCCTCCAATATATTTTCTACTGGTTTACGTAGCCCAGTTTTAAATGACCCAAGTGGTGAATCTTCCAACACTTCCCATGAGGGACCATTTCATATTCTAGAAAGTCTCAGAATTAGGCTTCTATTTAAGGATTCTCTCCTCCTTCCCCCCTCCAACCCCCCCCCCGTACCCCCGATGCTGTGTATAAGAAAGATGACCTTTTGTATCCTTCTTGCTAGCATTGTTACACAATTGCAACAAACCTTGTGCAAAGTATGCCAATGGAAAAGTTACAGTCTATCAAATGTGATTCTCCTGGTTAAATCCACGTACCATCTGGGTACCTGAAGTTACGAATCTTGGCTGTGTACTTGGATCTAAAACCTTTGTGGCATTCCTGGGTGTAACCAACCAGATGGATTTACACCAGGGCTAGACAGCTGTGTGTTGATGGCACATTAAGGACATTAGATCTCACAATGAGCCATAGAAAAAAGTCATCCCCCCAGATAGCTCTTCTGGCAGATGCCTCAAACTCCGAGGGGCCAATGGCTGCCCCCTGCGAGTCAGCAAGCTACGTAAGGACACGTGACATGCTCATATGACCCTGGACTCCATCTTGGGCCAGAAACTTTTCACAAACAGGGGCTGTGGACTTTGTTTGAAACAGTAAATTTCCATGCATACTGCAGAAGATACAAAAAGGCACCTGGGACATCTCTATTTTGTCATCTTTTCCTGCTTCATTTCTCTGGGCAGGATTTCTAACAAGGAAGCTCTAAACTAGGATGGATGACCTCCAATCTCCAAAGAGCCTTTGGTAAACTAGCAGTTTATTCCATCACTGCTATTATCCTGCTCTATGAATGCTGAAAAATCACTTGTCTGTATATGATCTATTAACCGTTTATAACTCTCTTCTCTTTTTATTATTAAACCTTTCATTTTTAGTTACTAAAGGATTGGCTTCAGCATGGTTATTGGGTAAAATCTGAATTATATATTGACCTGGTTAAGTGACTGATCTCTTGGGATTAGAAGGACACTATCTGATGAAATTGGTCTTCAGTAACCACACATCATAAAGTCCAGTGTCTGGGTTGGGCGCCAAGGCTAGAATGCCTAAGGAGACTGCATCTGACTTCTTGTTAACCAGCAAGACGATGCAGAAGTTCACTTTTGTTACTGGCATTTAATCTAATGAGAATAACCGCCAGTTTGGCGCTGAATCTGCCCTATATCTTGCAGCCTGGCCTGAATTTGGCATTCTCATCTGTGACTCACAGACACAGTGACACCCCACCATTGTGACTTAACTATGTTTCATCCCACTATGTCTAGTAACAACCCCTAATTGTTTCATAAATCCTACAGCAGAAGGGAAAATAGGAGGCCTCTACTCACATCAAAGAGCAACATTTTGGATATTTTCCCCTCCCCCTTTTCTTTTATGGCTAGAAGATTATTATTAAAGCTCATTAAGCATTTTGTCAGTGTTTTTCCCCCACAAACAATGCCTTGTGAACAATGGCCAAATTTTCAAGAACGTTTTTCCTATTGTTAAAATTTTCCAATTTTTTTTTAAATTTGATGATGAAAATTCAAAATTTAAAAAATAGTCATTCCAGCTATAGTCTAAAATGGTCTATTTTCCAGAGGTTTTCCCTCTTCTCCATGGTTTCTTTTGAATTGTTTGGTCAAAAACTGCAGGAAAAAAATCAGATGAAACGAAACACAAATGACTTTGACCCGAAATGAAGTTGACCAAAATCTGCCTGGCTCCAAAGCTCTCCTGACCCTCTTCTTGCCCAGACCAGGAGGCCACACAAATGTCTAAAAAATTAAAAGCGAGATAAAGCCATATTTGGAAGATACTAAAGTGCGGTTCCAAGAAGTTGAAGCCCTTTCCTACGCTCTGCCTGTTATTTCTGAGCCAGTCTCTCTGTGCTGACTCACTTTATCCCAGGCATATGCTGCAAACACTGAGTAGGGAAATGGAGAAACAAGGAAGTGGACTGCCCTGAGTTGGGGGAACCTATTACCACACCTCGCCTCTGCTGCTCTGACCTTTATGTCATTGCCTGAAGGAGGCAACAGCTCTCTCAACAGGAGCCTTAGGTCAGAGACTCAAGCCACAACTTTTTGAAGATCCAGATTTCAAAAACCCCAAAGTTTCTGCCTAATTCAGACCAGGTATTTGACTGAGATAATTTGACTCAGTCTGATTTCCAAATAGAAAAATAAACTATATTTGCTTTCCAAGGCTGCTACGATGACACCCAAAAGCATCACTACTCTCAGTAGCTGATTAATTTCGGGTACCATATAGCCAGCCTATCCCTTTGTTAGGATTGGTGAAAAAGAACAGCAAGGGCGCTTAGAGCCTATTTTTTGCCTCTGTATGTCATAAATCAAAAATGAATGGCATGAACATAAAACCACGTCGCATTTGGGTAATAGTTACTCCTGTTTGACACTCTAGAGGATTCTTCTCCCTGATGTGCACAGGGTAGCGCATTCAGCATGTATGGAATTCTCCGATGCTTGCCAAAAAAAAGTCAGCTTTCTGGCAAAAATGACCAAACAGGCATCTGGAAGAGAATGCAGGAAAGATGAAATATTTTGTTTACCAGATCCTTATATCACCATCATCACTAGAAAAACATATGAGTTCATCTCACTTTGGTCCATGTGACCTAAACCATTATCACTGCTGGATCAAACAGCAGTATTTTTTCCCTGAAGGTTTTGGAAATGTAACACGTGTATTAATACACACAAGGGTTTGATCCAATGGCCTTTGACTTCACTGGGCTTTGGATGAAGTCTATAAAGATCCAAATGCCAAGATCTCTGTAATTCCAATGGAGATTTTTTTTTTCTTTCTCCAGGTCAAACACATAAGCCATTGAATGTTTTATGATAAGTTATAGAATCATATGGAGTAGTGAATAGATTCCAGAGGAACAGGGAAGGTTTTCTGCATAGAAAGTCTTTACATCTATGCATTTCTTTAATTGTTAGCATGTGCCAGCATATGGAGTGAGGAAGAACATAATATACATGGACGTTTAAAGAAAGTAAGTGAATTCCTTCAGAGGAAATAATCATTTCAATTGGCAAATGTCACTCAGGTTACACAGTGAGGAGTTGTGGCTCTCTGGAAAAAATATACCACAAGGAAATGTCTGGCCTAATTCAAGCATGTCTAAGTTATCAAGGTCCCCTTCATGGGTGGTTTCATTTTCCACACAAAGGCTCAGCTTCTGTTAGTAAATGTTCTATTATTTTTATGCATTTATTTATCCTTTGGTAATTGGAGAATTGCTAGACATTTCATGAGACAGCTGGGTGCATGAGCATGTATTTGAGAGTTTTTTGTGTTTGCTAGAGCAGCCTTCAGCTAGAAAATTTGATCAAAACCAGGTGCTGCTTCCCAAGGAAGAGGTCTGATAAGAAGAGGTGAGGGCTGTGTGCTAGGGAGAGGTCACAAAGAGCTGAAACAACACTCGGAGCTGCACTCTCTCTCCTACAGCCAGAAATACAAGGTGGGTAGGGGTCCAGGGAAAACTAGCAGCATATGGTGAATGAGATTGCTGATTAATCTCGCTAAGGCGGGACACCCACTGCCAAATTGGAAAACATTTTTTAAAAATAATAAACTTTGCACTTTCCTATGTGCCTCTCGAATAAGGATCTCAAGATCAGAGCTAGATGGGAAACAATGTTCCTGTCCCATGAGAATCTGAGATTTTGAAAATTTTCCCCACCTCGAATCAGGATGATAGCTTGAAAATGTTCATGAATCAATAATCTGATTATTGGGTGGGCGGGGGGGGGGGAAAATCAGGTCAGTTGAAACATTTTCATTTAAAAACATTCCTCTTTGGTTTTGTTCTTTTTTATTTTTTAATTCATTTTTAGCGTTTTTTAATAAAAGTGAACGAAAACTTCAAAACAAAAAGTTTCCAATCAAAAAATGATACTGTTTTGAAAATGTCAAAATGGGACTTTTTTTTTTTTTTACCAACTATGAAACTTTTCTTTTAATAAATTTTTCGAATCAGGAGATTTGTCAAAACTGGGCCCTTCTCAAAAAAAGTTTCACTTTCAGCATTTTGCAGTGAAAAACATTTTGTCGGAAACTTCGCAAACAGCTCGACTCAAGATACTTTACAAATATTCATTCACTAAAGCCCTGCAACCACTGAAGTCAGTGGGAAAACTTGCACTGACTTTAGTGGGGCACCATCAGGTCCTAAGCCTCTGAATGCCACCTATATGGCTCAGTAGGCAAATATTGTATCTATTTTACAAACTGGCAATTGAGGCCTTGGGAGATTAGATGACATGCTGAAGGTCACAGAGAGAGTCAGTGTCCTAACCACTAATCTTTAGCTCATGCAAACTGAGATCCTCATGTGGCAAAGCACCTGAGCACATACTGAAGTCCATCCATATTGAGCAAGGAACTTAAATATGTGCCTAATTAATGTCAAGTTTGTACTGAACCGGGGCCTCGGTGTCTTAACCAAGGGTGCAATGGTGTTCAGTTAGTATGTCTATGGCAAAGGGTGCACAGCCCAAGACTACAGCCACCTGCCAGAATAGAAAACCACTCACAAATGCATTTATAAAGAGCTGTAGATTTGATATCCTTTCCTCTGTGATTAATTGGTGTGAAATACCTAAACTTGGCCTCAAAACTTTGGGCTCTATCCTGCAAGCACTCCAGGGGACTAGATTCAATGACCACTGGGAAGGACTCCCTTTGTTCAATGGGCCCTTCTGTATACAGAGTAATACTAACCGTACTGGGCTCTTTGCATTTCCAAATACCCCTTGATGACTGCTAAAAGCGATGAGGTTGTGCCTGAATAATGGGAAGAATGAATAATTAAGAGAAGGAAAATAGAAGAGCAGCTCCTTTGTGTAAATTCAAGGGAAATTCATTCCCTCTGAGGGCCAGTGATTTGTTTGGTTGGTGACTCAGGGATGACTTTATGGAGCTGTCTTTTACAGCTGCCTCCAGCATAATTTTGCTATCAACCGTTTCGTTAAATGAATCCAGTTTAGGTGGGGAGTCCACCACCATCTCATTTTTATTTATTTACTATGGTTTAATTTAGCATTTTATTTCAGTAGTAATCTGATTTTATTCGAGTTGTTGCTTGTGGAAAATCTATCCACCCATTACTAACACCACATAAATTCAGTTGCTGGCTTCAAAATTATTCTCACATATAGGGGCTTTAACATTTCATAAGTAATATATCTACTTGTTGATTATGCTTGCTGCATAACTCAGTGCCCTGACTTTTCCAGAGGAAGTATTGTTTCAATGTATAACACGCACTGCTAAGGCAACCAAATGCAATCCTTTCTACAAACCATGGCAAAGCAACCACCACTTTAGGACATATTCTCAAACTACAAGGAAGATTTAGTCATTCAACTGGAATTGTCATTATTACAAGTCACATGGCTAAAGTATTGATTTGAAAATATATACCTTTAATAATCACATTTAAACATTGTCAAAGATCCCATGGCATTTTTGCAATAATAATGGATCAACCTCGTTGTTCTTGCTAATTGCCTTTCTGAGTAATTCATTTCTCCCTACCCAGAATATATCCCTTGGCATCTAGACTAGATAAAATATTCTTTACTTCATGTCTTAAACACCTGTTATAAAGTGTTATGTGCTCTACAAAAGATGCCATATTACACCCTAGAAATGGCTGCATTTCAGCATAAGGCCACTAGTGATAGTCAGAAACGGGGGACTCAGCTCCTTGCATTAAAATGCAGGATTAGGTCCCTGATATGTAAATTGCTTTGGGATTCGGCTGGATGAAGTATGAGTCATCAGTATTAAGGAGCAGTTCAGAATT
Organism: Mesoclemmys tuberculata; assembly: GCA_007922155.1. Taxonomy (NCBI): domain Eukaryota; kingdom Metazoa; phylum Chordata; order Testudines; family Chelidae; genus Mesoclemmys; species Mesoclemmys tuberculata. The sequence goes on from ML675643.1 coordinate 2,015,886, forward strand.
GTAAATCTGTTGATGAGGCCGTATGTGACCATGATGAAACAAATTGTCGGAGAAAAAGATTTTAAAACAAATCAAAGATCAGAGGTTTGGTGACATTTTAAATTTTATCTTAACAGAGAATGGTATAAATACTGCACTGTGTGTCTGCTACCCCAGCCTCAGAACGCTCACATTTAGCAATCAGCCCATGAAATGAATCCTAATAGACAGACCTACACAAACATACATACACATTCTCTGGGATAGAGCCTCCACTACTGTAAATCAGCAGCTCTTCACTGACTCCACTTAAATCAATGGAGCTATGTCGTTTACAGCAGCTGATGGTCTGTCTCCATAAGTCAGAAGGGTCGATAGTACAAACAGTAACACATTAATATCTTTATCAAGATAACCAGATATTTATCAGGGTTCTACATGGCAAGATTTAAAACACTGATGAAGCAGATCAGAAAAAATATCCTTCTAACCCTGAAGCATCATATTTCCCTTTTCTTAAGACCACATCTGGTCCAGATGGTAGCTGCCAAGGGATGGAGACAAGCAGCACAATTATTGCTGTGACGCTGTCGTTCTGAAAAATAATCTAACAACAACAAAGTATTTTTGTTGCCCCGTACCTTACTAACAGCTCCCTGAGATCCAAGGAAGACAATGCATTCCCTAGTTGTTGTTATTGGGTAAATGGTTAAAGATTGAGTGAGTTGTTTGCTCTCATTAATTAAACCTGAACTAAACGTAAAACCAGATAAAAAAAAAAACACCTCTTTAAGGGTTTCTTCACCTCTGTGCAGCAAGATTTTTTGTAGCCTTTTCTTCCTGTGGATAAACTAAATTTAAAGACATCACAGAACCTCTTGAGAAAACCTGCAGAGGAAGCTTGAATGCAAAGAACTTACAAACAAAAAGCTATTTTTAGGAGGGGAGGGGGGACTCCTAATATTGACCAAACAATACAAGGAAGTTACAGACACTGAGTGCAAGGGAGAATGAATATCCCTTTGTCGCTGACACACCTAGTCTGGATACAAGAACTCTGTCACATTCTCAGGCTTCTCACACACACACACACACATCCCATCTTGTATCTTTCCTCTGGTGGAGATGTTCAACGGCTGAGTTTAGGTGACCTCAGTGACCTCAGTTCACATGCATAATTCTCAGTGGTTGCATGGATGCTTCAAGGGCACAGTGTGGCCTTTTGCTGCCAGTCGTCTCTGAGAAGTTAAAACAAATGAAAGGTGAGTCACAACATGTGGTACAAAGCAGCTGGCTTCTTAGAACAGGCTGGAGCCACACAGCATGGTGCAATTTGTTCTCATATACACTGTGTGTATAACCAGAGCAGACCAAGTATGAGCAAAGCGAGGAGGTGAAAAATCTCTATTAATCTCTTACTCTACCTCAGAGATGACACTCCTAAGTGCAGGCCAAAGGAAAAGTCTGTGTGGTTCTACCCACAGGGGTGCTCTGTCTCCCTGTTCCATCAGTCCCCTCTAGTATTCTTGGTCAGGTCAGCCACTCTTGACCTTTTTGCTCTCATCAGATTCTTTCACCTAGATTGCTCACCTCTTACAATGGGGCAACCCCAAACGCTGGCATACACTGATGGGATGCTGACTGGTTTGTGTTTCCCCGTAACTGAATCAGTCCTCTGCTGATCTTCCTGGGTCATGCTTAATTCCTTCCTCACGAGCCGTAACGGGGCTCTCTCTACAAAGCCCCACTCCACCATCTGCGTTCATCTCCGCTATGCTTAGGCATCATTCCCTCCCTTAGTTCTTGCTGTGTTAGCAACCGGTTATATAAAAAAGCAAAACTAATAAGAGAGTTGAAAAAAGCAAACGAGATCTTTAAAGTTTTTATAAACAGTGTCATGGGGGCTGGCCCCAGAGGTGGCCAGACATCCAGCCTTCTTGTGACAAACTCCACTATGGAGAATGAGCCAACCCAGGTCCACCTGTGGATAGTTAATTGCCTGACTAGTTGGGCGGCAGCTAATTAGGTAAGGAGCACCAGGGTGTAATAAAGGTTTATGAGCGCTCAGGAAGCCTCAGAACAGAGGAAGCTCCAGAGGAGAGGGACTTCTTAGAAGAGCTGGTTAGGAAGCTACTCCCAATGGTGTTTCCCTGGCAAGCTGCAGATCGGAACAGGCCCAGGGAGAAAGAGTTCCCAGGCCAGAAGAACAAACTGAGCACGGAACCTGCTGGGGAGATAATTGGGACTGGCTCAATGAAGAGCAACACACTACCATGGGAAGACTGGCATCCGTCCGGCAGCAGAGGCCCTGCCATGTCTATCCCCAGAGTTCTCACTCCTTCAAATGTCCAGTCTACACACTGGTTTCCCTAGTATTTGAAGGCGCAGCTGGAGATGACATGCCCCCACAGTTTTCATTGTCATCTCCTGGTGATACGGGAGCTCGGCACCTCTGAAAAATCAGGCCCAAATTTGGTCACTCAAAACTAGTGAACGCTTTTGAAATCTAAGCCCTGAAAACTCGCCCACGGTCACAGAATGAAGAGGCATTAGGTTGAGATTAGAACCCAGGAATTCCCCACTGTCACTCTCGTATTCAAACATTTAGAGCACCCCTCTCTTTTCTATCCCTCCTCAATGAGAAATCACAGCTAATCCACCACAATAAAATCCAGACAGTGTTAAAATGTGCTGTGCGTGTATGCTATACTGGAGGCGCTATGTACACATGATCCAACCCTGAAATTAAGTTCTATAGTTTTCTTCCGTAGACTTCTAAATTCCTATTCTTTTAAATGTTCTTTCAAGTTCAAGAAAGTACAAGGAAGGCCCACATTTTTAGCTGGTGTAAATCAGCCTACTTCATTGACTTCTGTGGAAGGACTCTTGACTTCAATGAAGCTAGGTTGATTTATATCTAAAATACAACTGACTTCTGATTGAACTACAATGTTACTCTTTTTCAACTCCCGCTTCGCCTCAGACGTCTGAGTGCTGCAAAGTTTTATAGGATTGCAGGTTGGCAGCAGCAGTTACCTCTATTGGATCAGAACCACAGTCCATCTTGCCCAATGTCCTTTCTCTGACGTGGCCAGAACCTGATGCTTCAGAGGAAGGTACAAAACGCCCTCTACCTCTCCCGTCCATAGGCTGATGTCATGCTTCATAGGAGCCAGTAGAAAAGGATAAAAACAAAGGCATTTGTAACCCTTTTTTTCATCTTGTCATTCCACTCCAAGGATGTAACTTCACAAATATTTAGGTCAGCTGGGGCACACCCTGCGCTGTACAGAAAACATGAGGCCAGATGCCAGAGCCTCGGTGTGTTTGTTTGATAAGATGGATTCCGTCATTGGGGACTACCGCAGCATAGTCATTTAATGATCAGCTTGGGAGATGAAGGCTGGCTTAGGAGACAAGTGATGTGTATTGTGGGCTCAGTCCAAAGAACTCCATTCCTCAGAGGAGGAGTGTCTGCTGCCAGGTGCACAGAGTAACCACGGGCAAGTTCAGTTGTTGGGACAGGCAGGTAGGTTTTTAAAAAAACAATGATTTTGAGAATAAAGTCCCAGAGAATCATAAGAAACCCATTCACAATAGTAGGAAACCTGAGTGTAATTCCCAGCTCATCCACAAACCCCGTGTAGGAACCTGAGCAAGTCGATGAATCTGCTTTTCAATTCCCCCTCAGTAAAATGGGGATAATGCGGCCCTGCCTCACAGGAGTGTTGTGAGCATAACATGAATGGAGGCTGTATATCGGGGCTGCAATCTGCTCCTTCTTAATGATGCACAGTCTTTTGTGGCTCCTCACAATTAGTGGAACTCTCCATTTCCTCCACTGCAGGCTGTGGCTTGAAAGCCACGGTCTAGCCCCTAAAATACTAACATTATTTCTCGGGGATCCTAAGCAGCGGCCTCAGAGTTCCTGAGAAAGCCAGAGTAAGGAATAGCTGCATCACACAAAACCTTACACTGAGGGGGAAAAGTCACGTGCAGAGAGAATCAGTGCTGAGTTGAATCATTTAATTCTACTGACCATGGTTTGTCCTTGCTATTAGTCTGCAATCAGTGAAGTGGGAATATTCCACCATTTGTCAGAACTGGGCGAAAAACCATCTCTCTTCCATCGGTTTTGGCTTCTTCTCAATGAATTTTCATTGAAAATGTTCCGACCAGCTCAACTGTGAGCTACATAGAAGGCCCACGTTATGGTTTAAGTGGGGCACAGATTGCACTCGCCCTCTACAAAGGGGCAAAATTCCATCCCCGAAGCAGAAAACAACCTAAAAGCAGATACTGCTTTTCCATCTGCTGTTATTTAACTGCCCGTTAGCTCGTGTTAATTCACTAATTTATTGCCCTGTTCTGTTCCCATTGTTTCTGAATGGTGCCTTATCAGGAGGCGTAGTTCTATATTTGTGACAGGATATCCAGCCTAGATTTACAGTCGCCTTGTTTGAACTAGATACTCTTACCTTCCATGCAGGCAGCAGTATGTCAACATAAACGATATAAAAATAAACAGGTGTTTGTTTAGAGACATTGGTTTGGATCAAAACACACGAGAGGAACCTCTTCCTACTCCTTTAGCTGGAGAACGGGGTTCTTTTCTTAACAACTAAAACAAAAATTATTTCCTAGGAAGATTGAGTTTCCTTTTTAAAAAAAAAGAAAAATTGACAGAATAATCCTGATGGAGTTACAGCTCAGTTTGCTTTACTCCCTCAGATGTGAAATGCTGATTAACTAAATATAGCATGGCCTGTCCAGAATCTATCACATGACACAGACCAGCAGAGAAACCAATCAGCTGCCAAACCCACAGGTTGATTCAAGGCTAAAGGGCATGCCATTGAGAGGAATGCAAACTCAGGCTGAGGCCAGGGCTGGCATAAGAGATTTGTGTTTGACTTCATTTGGCTGCTTTACACATTTCACCTCTAGCTTGTTACAGTCAAATCTCTGCATATCATGAAGGAGTTTTACATGCAGCAAACCAACCCATGACAAATCATTGTTTGTGAAACGCGTGTGTGTACAAGCTAATGCATGCTGTGGGACTCTGCTGGCCAGCCTCAAATGGGATTTAAATGGTGGGGTAAGCCTTCACCCGCGACCTCTCGCCTGCCAGCCTGCTTCTTCCACAAGCACCTCCATGCTCCCCGTGCATGGGGAAACGTCTCATCAAAAATCAGAAAGCCAACACCTTCTCCTCTAAATTGCTTCTCAGAGCCTAACTCTGCCAAGATGCCTACAACTCATGCTTGCCTGGCATTGGTTGGACAACTGTTGAGCTGAGACTTCTGCTAACCTGTGTTAATTTTCTTAGCTCATCCTCCCATGCTCCCTCCTGCACATTACAGTTTTATCCTCTTGTTATGTCCTGTCTGGCACAGACTTCAAACACTAAACTTTAGAGCTGGTGAGAAGATGTTTATTTCCCACCTACCGACCCAAAGCCAACACAAAATATTTCAAGGTTGGGAAGAAAAATCGAAGAGAAATATTTCAGTTCTGAAATGGCACTAAGGTACCTCCTGAGAGTAGTAATTCAGGATCCTCGTGCTCCCATTCTCCTCTATGGAGCAGGCCTCCCTGTTTGGATGACATCTCCCATCATTCTCCACATTCCCCCCTTTTGGTGACGGAATGTGGTGCATTAAGTCAATTGCATGGCCGCAGTACATCCTGGGAGATGAAGTCCAGCTGTATAGCCTGTCCCTAGAGGAGAATAAGAGTATGAAGAACCTGAAGTAGAACTCCTGTGAGGCACTCTGGTGGAATTTCAAAACCAAAGGAGTATAGTTTTTGGCCAAAATATTTCCATGTTGGCTGAAAACTGAAATTGTCTCAGGTTCTGGGCATTCGGTCCTTCGAATTAAAATTTTCCATGGAGACCAGACACTTTTGGTGAAAAATATAATTGTCAACCACCTCATTTTCTATCGAAAAATAGTATTGACAGAAAAATGTTGACCAGTTCTAACTCCAAACCTGCTGGGGCAGCCACTCCCCGCCACTGGGCAGCCTCTGTCACTCCCACTCCTTGCTGCACCCACCGCCCCCACAGCAGAGGGCAGTGCGGGAGATCAGGAAAGGGGCCCACAGACCCCCTGCTCCTCCCCCGCCCCCCGGCCCGCACTGCAGGGTACTGCTGTCGCTGCCACCGACAGGGAGGCACAAATGCAAGTATAGGTCCCTGGGCACTGGAGACCCATGTTACGTCACTGACCCCTCTGTTCGTCAGCTATGGATCATCCTTTCCAGGAAGGATAACAGCAGTAGGATGAGCCCTGGAATAGAATAATCTAAGAGAAAAAGATGTAATTTGAGGACCTTCTCACATCAATTAAGCAAAACAATCCCCCATTCATAATGAAGCATTGTTCTTGTAAGGCCTGTTAAAACAATATTCCACTCAACTAACAAGCCTGGGTGTGATCATCAATGATTCTGGATTGATTCTCAGGATTAGCCAATAATTCCAATCTGACTGGCCTCGTTCAAAACCTGAACCTGTGACTTTTCCTTTCTATTTTTCTTAGTATTTGTAAAGGATTGTGTGAACTGTCAACCACTACTGTGTTATTCTCCAGAAATCAAAGTACTGTGGTAAATAGTATGTATGTTTCCCCACGTTACTTCTATAAAGTTCCATGGTGTCCAAAAACTCAACTTCCTTTTGGGATCATAGGAGATTGCATTTAGCTGACATTTTTCCACCCAAAAGATTGCCTCCCTTTAGTACAAAGAGAGCAGCACAGACAGATTCCTTTTTGTTTTCTAAGGAGGACCACAAGGTCTAGCAGAGGCCAAAATGGGAACAAGCTGACTCCTGTTATATGAAGCACACACCATCTGTAACAGAAACCTGTGTCTTAGATTAGAAAATGACATTTTGCATTTAGATGCAAGGACTGCTTCTTCTCTGGACTATGCATGGATTGTATTCAAAAATTTTAAAGGAACTCTGGGAAAACAACTTGAGCTCAGGCTATATTATTGTTATGTCAGCCTAGGTTACATTACTCAGAAACTTTCCCCCTAATTCGGGTAATTATAAATACTTTATAGAAAGCAACTGTACACTGTCGCATCACAGCTGTTTGATTCTCATTTCCTGCTGCCATAGAAGTCTGGCCATTTATTTCCAGCCTGTGACCTAGAAATGCAATATTGGGGAGATAATGAGGGTATAAAACACCTCGGAATCATGATTAGAATGTAAAACATATGGGAACATAATGAGATTTAACCTTAATGGCATGCCCTACATTGCAGTCCTCAGAAATGTATTGATATTTGGCACCAACCCTTTAAACGGATACCATTGTGCAGACAGACTCCAGAGTGCCAACGGGAGGCCATGACCCAAACACAGTGAAATGCTACTCTACAGCTAAATACACAGGTGGGACTTTGTGGTGTTGCTCACTGATAAAAAAATCAGAGGAAAAGGCGAGCTGCTACCCTGTTACAGATCCAGGTAAGTACATCAACATTTTCTAACCAAGTTTATGGCCAACCGAGCAACACTTTCTGCAGCATTTGTCTAGGCAAACTAGGCTTTATACTTGGCTTATGGGTCTTGATTTTTCTCACTGCTTCAGTAAAATTGCAATAATGTGCATTTACTTGGGCAAATGGAACCGAGTCTTGAAGGAGTCAGATGGAGCAGTCTGTGGCAGTCACCTTGCAGGGAGGGCCCGACCTCAAGGGAGGCATTGCAAGAAGGCAACAGCTAGCGAACAAGGTCCTTCTGCTCCCAGCACTGCAAACGCCACAGAAGGGCTGATGAGGGCCACTGTCAAGACAGGGCAAACTCAGGGATCTGAAGGACAGAAAACTCAGTGGCAAGCTTCCAGTCCTGGCAGTGACCTGGATGCTCGAGTCAAGATGGTGCATTTAATACTGGGTGACTGATAGCTCTCAAAACGCCATTGTAAACAGAGGATCATCATTGAGTGGGCCTGTTTCACCCTACACTATTTACCCTTTTTTCTCAATGACCTGGAAGAAGACATAAAATCATCACTGATAAACATTTGCAGTTAACACAAAAATTGGGGGAGTGGGAAATAATGAAGAGGACAGGTCACTGATTCTGAGTGATCTGCATCACTTGGTAAACTGAGCACAAGCAAACAATATGTATTTTAATACGGGTAAATGTATGCAATGGGAAACAAAGTAGGTGGGCCATACTTACAGGTTGGGGGACTCTATCCTGGGAAGCAGGGACTCTGAAAGAAGATTTGGGGGTTGTGCTGGATAATCAACTGAACATGATTTGGGGGTCATGGTGGACATGAGCTCCCAGTGTGACACTATGGCCAAAAGAAATAATGTGATCCTTGGATGCATAAATAAAGGAATCTCAAGCAGAAGTAGAGAGGTTATTTTATCTCTGTATTTGTGCAACTGCTGTTGGAATAGTGTGTCCAATGCTCACGCCCACAGTTCAAGAAGTATTTTGATAAATTGGAGAGGGTTCAGAGAAGGGCCACAAGAATAATTAAAGAATTGGAAAACATGCAATCTATTTTGCTTAACAAAGAGAAGGTTAAAGGGTGACTTGATTACAGTCTAAGTAGCTGCAAAAATGGGGAACAAATACTTAATAATGATTTTTTCAGTCTAGCAGAGAAAGGTATAACATGATCCAGTGGTTGGAAGTTGAAGCTAGACAAATTTAGACTGTAAATACAGCATATATTTTTAATGGTGGGAGTCCTTAACCACTGGAATATGTTACCAAGGGTCATGGAGGATTCTCCATCACTGACAAATTTTTAAATCAAGATTGGATGTTTTTTCTAAAAGATCTGCTCTAGGAATTATATTAAGGAACTTCTATGGCCTGTGTTAGACAGGAGGTCAGATTTAGATGATCACGAGGGTCCCTTCTAGTCTTGGAATCTACGACTCTAGGACTTGACCATACAGATATATCTCCAATTTCAAGATAAGGGTGGCTGCTTTCTGCTCACTTTTATGCTTCTGGGGTGTGGCCTTGGCCCCTTAATAACTTGTAGGCAAAGTTTGAGCACACACCAATGAGCTGCCTGTTTGAGAAGTAAGTGTTGCTTACATTAATCAATTTATTGGCAAATACTTAGAAATAGGCGAGCAAAGATGCATTGGAAGTTTTGGGGTTTGGGGGTGTTTTTTGCAATTGCATTCTCAGAGCAAGATTAAACACAAATGTCCAACTTCTCTTTTAGAAGACTCATGTGGCACAACTATGCTTTTTGTTGCATCTGGCCCTCAGAAAGTCATTTCCACCATTTACAGAGATCTATATTACAAAGAGAAACTTCTTTGGATAATGCCATAGTGAGAGCTATTGAAACGTGGTCCATCGAGAGGGCTGTCACTGTAACAACAACAATTATACTGGAAAATCTTAGCAAAACACTGTGCGATCCTGCTTAAAAATCCAGTGAAAGCCCTGCAGCTGTGCTGCGACCCAATGGAGGAGAATGATACCCTTCTACTTCAGGGGTTACTGCGTGGAATTCTGTAGCCTGTGGAGGTCAGACTAGATGATGATAGTGGCCCCTAATAGCCTTAAATTCTCTGAAATCTGTAAGTCATTTCTCCATCCAAAACAGGTAGCAGATCTTGCAGTAGCATAAACCTACTGTGACTGCGCAACAGAGGAGTCGAGGAAGAGACAGAATCTACAGAGCTGTAGTGTTCTATTTCACTGCTGTGTTCAAAGCTGATGTGCAGTGGAAACAGTACAAACAGTCCAGGGGAATCAGTCACTATAGAATCTCCTATTTCAGCAAGTGCCTCAGAAATCTTTATGGCTAATCAGGAACATCATGTATTAACCCACTTAATAGCCAGCCAAGTGCAGATGTTAGCGTGGATAAGATCTTTCTTAGCATCATTAAAAGTGATGTGCAGAATTCTGTGACATTGTTCAATAAACAACCTTCGGTCCAAGATTTCCTATGTTACTGTGTGTGCTAAGAAGATCTAAACTTTCCTATCTAGAGAGGTGTGATGGGGAATACCAGGTATTCATGGCCTCCTGCCAGAGACCCTGCTGTCTTAATGCACCCCATCCTGGGAAGTGGCTCTTTAAGAGGAGAAGAGCAGAAAGTTTGGCCCTCCTGGAGTTCCCTAGAAAGGCCTTCCTGGGTCAGCTGCTGGTGAAGTCAGCAAGACTTAGGGCAGGTCTAAACTGCCAGCAAAATTCAACGGCACTCGACAGCTTGCGTAACTCTCATTGACTTTGCAACTTTCTTTTAGCATACCGTCTCCACGGCGCTGCACCGACGGGAAGTGCATTCCCATTGATGCAGTGCTACGCTTTTTGGGGAAGTGGTTTTATTAGATCAACTTCTGGATCAACTGAGCTTGTCTTCACTGCCGCTCAATCAAACTGGAAAAATTGATCTGACGGTGGCGAATTTGCCGCCCTCAGAGTGTACATAACCTTAGTCCTCCAACAGCTGGAAGGAGGTTGATCAGGGCTCTGCAGAACAGATGAAAAAGGCTGGCTGCTTCTATCAGATAGAAATTCTGATTAAAGCCAGGAATGAGAGGGGAGGAAGGATCTTCCCTCTGTCTTAGCCCAGGGAGCCGGACTTGGTCAGAGCAGGGACTTTTGACTTATTTTGCAGAGTGAAAGGCCCAAATGGGCCATGCTGAGGCTGGGTCTACGCTGACAGCAGCAAATTCGCCGCCGTCACATCGATTGCTCTGGATTGACTGAGCGGTCTGTATAGACGTGCTCAGTCGATCCAGGAAGCGACACAGGAAAACCACCCCGGTAAGTGGAGTAGCGCTGTGTCGAAGGGAACGCTGTTCCCTTTGACGCAGCACAGTGTGGACGCCGCGCAGAGGAGACGCTGCAAAGTCGACGAGAGATACGCAAGTGATTTACGTCACTTGTGTATCTCCTGTCGACTGCCGCCGAATCGCAAAGGTAAGTGTAGACCGGACCTGAGTTAGACTGAACTACTGAAAATTAGGTGCACTCATCTTGCAAGATGCCCCACAGGTTCTGGTGGGTCAATGACAGGAAGCAATAGTAAGACTATGATCACAGCCTTTTGGGGATTATGCTGAAAAGGTTGTGTTCCATGGAGGGGTTAATATTGGTTAACTTTGCCTATTCTGTGCCTATACAATTAGGACCTGATCCAAAGTCTACTGAAGTCATTGGAAAGGCTCCCACTACATTCAGAGGCTTTGGATTAAGCCCTTAATTATTGGAATATTTTAACCAGGTGTATGTTTTTAGCAGAGCATCCTTCAGAAGAGAATCCCTGAATCAACACTAACCAACAACAGCCTTTCATTATGGGAAATAAGAACAGACTCTTGGAAAAGGTTTAAGTGCTCTCAAAGTTTTATAGCTTTTTAAAAAACTTTCTTTGCTGATTTTAAAGTATTTTAAAAACCAATACAACTGAATATTTTTAGATCTCAGCTTCATCTTATAGCAAGTTTTTATAGCTATTCTAATGTAAGCTTTATGGTTCAAATACCAAAAATATCCATGATAAACAAGCACCTTCAATTTAAGATTTTACTTCACTCGGAACATACATCAAACTCTGGGAATTTCTCCCATTCCCCATCTGCCCAGGCAGGCAGCTGGGGTAAAACCCACCAATTATTTATTTGTATTGTGTCATTGTCAGGGTGCCTAGAGTGGATCACAGCTGAGAATGCCCAAACACAGGAGAGACTGCCAGAATATAGGGCAGACACTTCAAACTGGTGGTATATTCTATGATTAGATTCACCAAGCCAGTAATAAAAGGATATTCATGGACCATTATACTAGTTTATCACAGAGTACAGATGGCACCCTGGGCATTCCAGCCCTTTCTTACCACCCAGGCAAACTGGACTTTATGGTGTAAGGTTATGAAAACCCAAAACACCACACATTAGGTTCTTCCAGTCCCAAAGACCAGTCACTCACCCCAGGCCACTGGATACATCACGGTTTCACCAAAAAAAACGCTCTTAGCCAATCTTTAGTAAACTAACTACAGATTTATTAATCTAGAAAAGAAATGAGAGTTATTAAAAAGGTTAAAAGCAGATAAAATACATTATAGTTGAATTAGAATATATGAGTCCAGTTGTTAGCAGAGATATCATGCCTGCTAATTCTCCATACGTCTCTTGGAGTCCTTCCCTGAGTCTCACAAGGTGTCCCCAAATGATTTGTGGAGGGCGGGCTGGGGCGGGATCTCAGTCCAATGGCTCAAACTCTCCCTGTTTAGAGTTCAGCAGATCAGAGATGGCAGGCTCTCTCCCAGTGCTCCTTCCGTTAGCTGCAAACAGCTCGTTGAGTGTCACTGGAAGAGCATGAGTTTTCCCCTGATGAAGAATAGGTAACGCAGACAGTTAGTGAATCTCCATTGTAAAATCAATGACCCGTGCTTTGAAGATAACCTTCTATTTCCCATGCATACACAAATAATTCAATTACATTGATTTATATATGGTAATTGCTGGCCATTCATTATAACAAGGATAGATAACTGAAGCCCAAACACGTATTATTCTTACTTTCGTGCAGTATATACACATCTTTGGTCTTAAGGTTGGTTGAGTACAGGATACAGAGAGACAAAAACAATGCCAACAACATTTTCCTTGATCTCTTGTCAACACAAAGAAATGAGCTGTTGTCTTCCCTTTGTTACCCACACACAGTGAATTGACACTCCTTGGAGGTTGTGACCTAAGCTGGCTAGTTGTTAGCACTACAGTTATCACCTAGGCGCCCTAGCCATGGACCGGGACCCCATTGTGCTAGCTGCTGTACAAAAAGAACCCAAAGACAATCTTACAGTCTAAGTCCCTAACACAGGGGGCTGAAGGGATGGAAAACAACTGCCTGCTGTTCTGCTAATTGACGGGCTTTGGCAAAAAAGCACACAGACACCAGTAGAAAGAACAAGGTTTCTTTACTATCTCTTTCTAAGTATTACAGAAAATAAAATGATACATATATAACAGAATAAACTTATTATACTATAGTACTAAACAATAGAAAGGAAAAGAAAAGGGAAAGCAATGCACCTGATCATTATTACATAAGACTAACTATAATGATTAAGAGAGATACATCACCAATTGCCCTATTAATACATTACCATCATCCAGATCCGCAGTCGCTGGGGAGCCCCGGTTGCAGCGAGGATTTGGAGAGCCCGTCCCGGCAATTGGGAAGCCCTACGCAGTGCGTCCACTCGTAGGTGAGGTCTCCAAATTCGCTACAAGCGGGTCCAGCTTTTATAGGGTGAAAAAACAGGTATACGTGACTGTGTGCAGATCACCTTGATGGATATCTGGTTCTCATGCAGGGGCCTGTGATGGGAACCTGGCCAGGGCTCCCATCCCAGACTCCGCACGTTCCTTTCTTATCTTTTTAGGGCTTCAATAGCAGATAGAAACTTCTTACAAAGGGAAAGACCCCTTCCATATGTTAAAACACTCTCACTCTGCCAGCAGAGGGAGAGGCTCCTTTCATGTGTTATACATAGTAACTTATCATTATAAATTGATACATTTGGAGTGAACAAGCATATACAATAGCAACCTTTATGATACAAAGATTCACTGGCATAAACAAATGTAACTCCCACCGCACAGAGGCCGATCCAACTAGGTACATATAATCCTTTCATATCACCTGCCTAAGTGTGGAGTGGGTGCCTGTCTGTGGAGCAGAACTAGATTCCCTGCAGCCCTATGTGGTGACAGCACAGGTCGTCAGTTTTGGGGCAGGGCCACTTTCATGTCAATCTAATTGTCCCACTAGTAGAGAGAAGACACGGCTGTTACTCCAGCCGTCAGGCATAGCATCTGAGAATGCTTCACCCCAGGAGCTCTTCCAGGCAGTATGGGATGGCCGGAGCAACAGCTGCATGTATACTAGCCCTTTACCCTATCCCTGAATTTAAATTTCAGCCTCCCACCTGTGCGGTGCCAGAATACTCAGGCATTGTGTAGGTGGATTGATTTTTCACCCAACTGAAAAAAAAAAAAAGAGAGAATTTGTTGGATAAATAATTTTTTCAAATTAATTGCTCATCCACCTCCAGCTTTTACTCTTTTTTTGCCCCATAAAAAGGCAGTGTGTTTGTAAACCCCGGGGGTAAAGATGTTCGGCCTTTGCAACCATTTGTTCTTATTTAAATATTAAATTTATTTTTCTTTTCCTGGAGTTTCTTCAAACCTCCATTTTATTCCTTCCTAACAGCTTGGCAGTGGGAATATCAGCCTCTCTCAGAATGCTGTCAGATATGTTTCCCATTTAGAAGGATGGACATAAATAGGCAAGACACCTGGCCCTTGATTCTCAGTTATTCTGCTCCTGAAATTGGGGAAGAAACATGTGATGAAGGTGGGAGGTAATGAATAAAACAAAGGTGACCTTAAGCCACCTTGGTCTATCCATTGTCGGAAGTTTCCAGGGACCCAACTGGTCCCCACCGTATGTTAGAGCAGGCTCAGGGCTATTGTAATTCTGCTTCTATTTGGAGTGTAGAATGGGAAACTAAATCATAAGGCTGCCTTATGTATGCTTAATCAGTTTCACCTTACTTTATATAATTTCAGACAGAATTATTGTCCCTTATAATATCTGGACCTACAATGATGCAAGACAAATAATAACAGACAAGATGGAATAGGTAAATGGGCCCAAATCACCACATTCTGGAGCACTGGGAAGTACTTCCATAAGAGTCATTGCCTCCCCTGATCTCCTCCTCTGGTCCTTCAGCCCTTTTCTTCAGTTTCTGGTCTGGTGTTTCTCCACTTTTGAGCCCGTATCTTATACATTTTAACTTTCCCCATTACTTGACTTTCCTCCAATCAGCATTCAACACGTTATTCTTTTATTTTTACATACCCCATACAATACATTATGCATGCACAACCTCTACTTACCTAACCTCTACATTTTGCCTGCTGGGTTTGCAGTTTCTGAGGCACTCAGTTTCTGAGCTTCCCAGAAAAGAGGGAATTTACACGTCTTTCATGTTTGTGCCTCCTACTTACATCTTCCTTCCTTATCTTCCCAGCAATAACATCATTTGAAACAAATCAGCAATCTATATCAAAAGACAATTGGCAAAAACACACTCATGCCATGCCTCCATGTTACCTTATCTATACTTATTCATTATCCATAATTAGAACCTATTAAAATATAGCTAACAAAACTTTTATCATTATCATTAGCAATCCTTCAATTTTATATTTCAGTGTTACAAGTCGTTACACGCATATTATCTTCCCCCTTAACAGAAGTGGGTTTTGGGGAGCACGCTATGATTCTTTTGTGTCAATGTTACTTATCTTCTGAAAACAAAAATTTGTCAGGGTTTTTTTTTTTACATTAATCAAAGTGCAAAAATATTGTGCTTTTCTATCGGCAAATCTTATCAGGGTTTTTCTTGTTACAAATTTTGAGATGCTCAGGTTTTGGGGGCTTGGTATTTAATTGTTTTTAAGGGTACTCGAACACTTCCCCTGAGAAAAAAATAATGATAGTGCAATGCACTCTAAACACCAACCACCACCACCACCCCGGCATCTGGAAGTAAGACTGCTGTAAAGGTCTGTACTGGCTGGGGAGGGCCACTGCACAGAGCAAGTTCTTTGAGGGTTGTTTCTGCCCGTTAAGGCCTCTTTACTCTACCAGAGCGTCACAAAGGGGCCTCAGTATAACTGAGAATCATGCCCCTGACCTAGAGGGAGAAATCCAGGCAACTGCCCTTGACCTGGAAGATTGTCCAGCAATAACCCCAAAAGTTACATAAAAGACCAGATAAAATTAGAATGTTGGATGAAAATAACGTTTGAAAATTCTTGTCCTATTGGGACATTCTGCAGACATCACAGGGTGTTCCCTATTTCCTAATCGTCTGTCACAGGAATCCTGACTGCCTGATGCCTGCAGCTTCGCACAACACCAAGTAGACTGGCTGACTGCCCAAATTTCATGGCATTTTCATTGCCATGGGAAAGTCATACGGGAGGGTAACATTTGGTTTGACAGCCATTTTTAATGAAGCGGTTGCAGTTGAATGCATTTTTAAGTCTGGGACACTTTGTACTGGTTTACTGTAGAGTGTGCATAAAGAAATATAATTCTGGCCTAATGATGAGTCATAGTGAGCTGTCACACCATGTTGAAATCTCCAGGAAGCAAATGTTTTTTATGAATTTTTTTTAACCACTCAGCTTGTTACATAAACTCCCAATGGGTACAACCATAGCAAGGGTTTTGAAAAGATATATTTATTACCAGAGTAATAGTGGCATTTAAACCTCCGGATAGCTGTTGTGGACAAATAAGCCATAAAAACTAAAGTCAATTCAAAGCTGATATTCAGGAATAGTAAATAGTGTGACCATTTGAATTGTGAGCTGTATTATGCTTTATTTAACATGTATACAAATCATTAATACAGCACCTCTTATCCACAGACTTCAAATCACTATGACTACAATGGGAACTGAGTTACTGCAGAGAAATCTTTTTTGGGTGCTGGCTG
>ML675643.1:2032817-2162202 GCA_007922155.1 Mesoclemmys tuberculata
CTATGAGTCTATGAGTCTAATTTCCAAACTTGAGTGCATAACATTTAGCTGCCCAAACATGGATGTAGGTACCTAATAAGGGGCCTAAATAAATCTCACCTGCTCTTCCATTAATCTTCAAATGAATTTTAGGTATCCAAGTACACCATTTGGCCTTTATAAACATTAATTAACTCTTATGTTTTATTGTGCCCGATTTAGTGAGAGGGCCAGAGTCAGACTCTATTATCTTTTTTATCAATGACCTGGAAGAAAACAAAGTAATCATTGATAAAATGACACAAAAACTGAGCACAAGCAAACAATAAGCATTTTTATATGGCTAAATGTAGATGTGTACATCTGGAAATAAAGAATGTAGGCCACATTTACAGGATGAGGGGCGACATCCTAGGAAACTGTGACTCTGAGAAAGATTTGGGAGTCTTGGTGGATAATTAGCAGAACATAAGTTACCCAAGTGATATTGTGGCCTCTGGCGGGGTGCGTGCCCTTCACTGGCCAGGAAAGGGTTAAAAGGGCCTGTGAAGAGGCGGCACAAGAGGCAGCCAATAGGAAGGAACTGCGTGACAGCCAGTCAGGGCCCAGGAGGCCAGTATAAAAGGGAGCTGCAGCGCAGAGCAAGGACAGTGCTTCCCAGAAGCTTGAAGGGGAAGGACTGTCAGCAGCCTGGACCAAGCAGTGGCTGGCTTCTGGGACTCAGCAGAGCCAAAGGCCCTAAAGTAAGGACAGAGAAGGGATTGGGGCTGCCGGAAAGTGGCCCAGGGAAATCGATGGAGGAGTTGTGCGGGAGGAGCAGCAGCAGGCTGCCATGGAAGGCTGCAGAATGCAGGAATGCAGAATCCCCCAGAAGGGGAGCACGGATTGGACTGAGTGTGAGACACCATGGAGAGGAGTGTCTGCCTGGCTGAGAGCTGATTCCCCAGATAACCAGCAGGAGGCACCCAGAGGGTGAGGTAGATCGTGCTCCATGGCCAAAAGAACTAATGCAGTCCTGGGATGCATAAACAGGAGAATTTCAAGTAGGGGGACAGAAGTTATTTTATCTCTGTTTGGAATACTGTGTCCAGTTCTGTTGCCCACAATTCAAGAAGCATGTTGATAATTGAAGAGGCTTCAGAGAAGAGCCATGAGAATAATTAAAGGATCAGACAACATGCCTTGTAGTGCACAATCTGGTTGGTTTAACAAAGAGAAGATTAAGAGGTGACTTGATTACAGTCTATAAGTAGCTACAAATTCAGACTTGAAATGCAGAGTACATTTTTAATGGTGAGATTAATTAACCGTTGGAGCAATTTACCAAGGGTTGTGGTGGATTCTCCATCACTGACAAGATTGGATGTCTTTTTTAAAAAATATGCTTTTGGCATTATCTTGGGGAAGTTCTCAGGCCTGTGTTCTACAGACAGACTACATGATTCCAATGGCTTTGGAATATATGCATCTACTAACTTTTCTCCAATCAAAAAGTATCTGACTCTGTGAATGGTACCACTGATTTCAGCATGAGTAATGGTGGCAGAAATGAAGCGCTTTAAAACTTATTAGAATCAGTGAAGTTCTTTCTAGTGAATTCAATAGGCTTTGCATCAGCCATTAAGTAATTTGCCCAGTGTCCCAGTGAGTGAGCTGCAAAACCAGAAACCAAAAGGTGAAATCCTGGCCCTGCTAAAATGAATGGCAGTTCTGTCATTGAGGATTTCACCCCAGCAGTACTGAATCCCAACCATTTGCTTTTCCTCTTAGCTACAAATATTGTTTAAGCTTTTGGCATGTTTCAGAAATGTGGCATGTTTCCTTTTTCCAATACCAAAAAGGTGGCAAAACAGCTCAGATAAACCTAGACCAACCTCTCATTCACTCTTTGATGTCTGAAAAGTTCTCTGTTTACGATGAAATTTCCTATGGCTGATTTTCATCCCTAGATGACTTTTTCCTAAAGATTGGGGTACCTCCCATTAACAATTCTGATTTATGTGTTACACTCTTCCTGCTTTAAAAAAGCTTATCCCTGCTCCCCACCCTAGGGAGGTAACTCAATAATGGATGGACTTTGAGGGTTCAAACTTTGCACTGGATTAATCCTCAGTATGGAGTAGGTGCTAATTACTGGTTGAGAAATAACAAAAGGCAAGTCCATGAATTCCAGATCGTATACACAGTCACCGCGGAGAGGTTGCCCAGGAACCAGATGGGGGTGGGATGTAAAGGGTGGTTACTCCAAATTATTTGTGTCCTGGAAGAATTATGACTAAGAAAGCTAAAGTTGCTGCTGGGGGCTCCTGCAAAAATGGGGAGTCTTCTCATCCCCCTCTCCCCCCTTCTACAGTGCAGGGACAAAACTTGCTCATTGAAAATTGTGGAGTTTTGTTATTGCACTGACGTAAAGCAGTATACAATGGCTCCATTGATGTCACTGGGCCTGTCTGCCACTTCACGCCAGCTGAGGGGCTGGCCCTTTTTCTTCAGTGAGGTAGGATTGGGCCCTACACCTATCAAAATGAATTATCCAACAAATTGTTCTTTGTTGACGTTTTATCTTATGCACAGTGGCTAGGGCAGGGCCCTTGAGTTGGCTTTTTCAGCATTCAAACTAATAGCCTCTCTAGAGAAATCCACAGAAGTGCTGGTTCCCAGGACTTTGCCAGGACATCAATACAGTTTTGGAGCAGTCGTAGACATGTTGTGTTTGCCTGAGGAGAAAGGGAAAAGAACATTTTATCTGAAATGCTCTGTAACAGTATGTCCTAGCAACCTGTGGAGGCTAAAATATCTTGCACAAGATCTCTTACTGTTCCGAGCTACACTGCCAACTGTCAAGTACTTTTGCTGATTCAGTTAAAAGAAACACAGCTGAAAGGGCTTCTTTGGTGAAGTCTGGAACGAAAAAGCACACTGTGCCACGGGAGGGTTCGACTTATTCTGGGTGTGCTGTAAAGCAAGATTTGCACCATCAGTCGGATGCGCACATACACCTGGAGTGCCACATCCCTCCTAACCCACAGTCAAAAGCTGTGAGCTTTTATAGAAAAGCCATTCACTTCCCTCATCTCACTACCAGGCCCCAAACTTACATGGGGCATGACCACTGCCTCCCAGCGTCTCAAACTGCAAGCATGGAACAACAGCTCCCATGGGTGAGCCATGGAGTTAGTGTACAGGAAACAGGTTAATGCTGCCAGTACAGTGCAGACACTAAACCTCGGTGGCTTTGGGCAGCCATACTTCACCCACTTACTGGCCCCATCTTCCGTTCCTCTTGCTGCCAAGCACCTCTTTCAGACACTCCACTGTGCAGCTGTAACCCTTAATCTTCCTTTTCCAAAAACAGGAAAATCACAGACCCCACAAGACACAGACATTACACACTTAAACTACCCTATGATCTTAATGTCACCATCATCTCTGTCCACCTTTCTTTTCTAACCAACATTCCACACAGTAATTGTATCTCCCTCAGTCACTTTTGTCACAACAGTCTTTGACTGCTGGCTTTATTTTGGGGGTGGCGGCTCATCTTTATTTGTCTGTAAAATGCCGGTGTGTATTTATTGAATTGTATTATACTGGCATGTAAATAATACTGAAAATATCTTGGGTACTGACTCAACCAGACTCATGGCCTAGACTACAGGTTTTCTGCCCCATATAAAGTGTTGAAAACGACTTGCTGAAACATCCACAGGGGTACGTCCAAAACTCACAGGAATTCTATGACCTCCCCTACGTGCTGGAGAGGCTGTGGAAGAAAGACACCATCATAAATTCTTATGTGGCTATGCATGAGATAAGCAAGGTAGGCTTCCTCCCTCTCTCCAATGAAATCCTATTTCTAGCTCAGCCTGCTGATTGTCATCTTCCCCACCCTACATAAAACAACTTGCATTATGGTCTCCAATGACTCATTCTTGGCTAACTTTCTACCCTCGCCCACTTCGACCTCCCGGCTCATTTTGACGCTGTTCATCATCCCTCTCCTTCAAATCTTTCCTCAGTTTTCATTTTCCTGCCCTGGTTTACCTACTGTCTCACTGACCCTCCCTTAGCATCGCCTCCTCCCCCTCTCCTTCCCCCCATCATCTGTAGTCATAGTCACGAACCAGCAGGGCTGCCCACATGGGGGGCAAATTCTGAAAGTGAGACACCCTACCCTTCCAGAAAGGGGCTGAGGAGTCAAAGAGTGAGCCCACGGCACATCAGCTTGCAGTGGCAGCTCGGCTTCTGTCCCCTGGGGCTGGGCCCAGCTCCCTGCTGTGGGCATCGTGACCCAGTGCACAGGGTCACAGCACCACTCAGGTTAGGCCCGGCAGCTCCTCTGTCATGACATAGGGACCACGAGGCCAAATTTCAGTGAGTAGCATTGCGGCATGGCTGGGCCAAACCTGAACAAGCTGGTCACAACATCACTGAATCTGGCAGCACTCTCAAACGGGGGCCCAGGAGCAAACTGCCACCTCCTCTGGGGGGCCCAATGAATGAGGATCTTCTTGCTCCTAACCTGATTCATTATTTTACTTTGTTCGTTTTATCTGGGCCATTTGGGATAATTATTGGATTGAGGGAGACAGAGCAAGCCATGTTTCACAGATGGGGGAACTGCGGCACAAAGAAGTTAAAGCTTGGGCAGCAAGTCAGAGGCAGAACCATGGACATAACCCATGTCTGCTTCTTCGCTGTCCTTTGTCATGTCCAGTGCACCAACAGAAAGGAAATATCGTTAACAAAGGGAGAGAAGACCCCCCCCCCCGCCCGCCCCTCACCCTGACAGTGAACTAATGCAGTGAGTTTGTAAACCTTCACACCACACAGGAATGTAGAAATAGCGGACTGGATCAGAGCAGTGGGTCCTTCTAGTCCAGTATCCTGTCTCCAGCAGTGGCCAGAAACAGATGCTTCAGAGGGAAAGTCTCATCTATGTACCCTCTCTGTCTCTCTTAGCCACTCCAGTGCAGCCACTCTGGTCTCAAAACCCCGTACTCAGCCTCTGATGGCCATGAGCTCCTTGCACCTGATGCACACGTATACCACTTGCCCACAAGGCAGGTAATCATACATGCTCTATTCAGTGCAATAAACTGGATAGGCCCCCTCTCCCGCCCTGCTGCTGGACTTCTGCCTCCATTGTTTTTACTCTTGTGGGAGGAGGGGGTTGTGTTTGTTTGTTCTGTGTGTGTGGTCTATTTGTTTTCTCTTTGCAGGGGTGGTTATTGACCAAAATTGAGAGCATGTTGATTAGGTGTACCTGGCTTTCCCACTCCTGTTCTAAACTCCCTTTCAAAACTCCCGTGCTAGCTGCTCCCGTTCATTAGCTCCTCTGATCACTTAAAAGCTGGCTTTTTAAACCCCTGTTCTCCCTGAGTTAGCCCCGCCCCCTTGCCAAGGGATGCTAAAGGAATTAGGGATCAAAGGTAAGTAAAATTATGTCAATAATCTGACAGTTCCTTGCCTTTTTTTTTTTTTTTTGGTGAGGCTAGAAGCAATAGATCTGGCCAAATATCATACTCTTTCATAGTAACCTTTTAAGGGAGATTATCAATGACGTCTGCAGCTAATTTCATGTGCTCTTGCCCAGTGCAATCTAACATCTCTCAGAGGAAAGGAGGAGATGCCAAGTCTCAAATAAGAAAGAAAACACTGGTAAATGTCAGAGCTCCCTGGTGAATCTAGATGTTTGAAACATTCTAAACAGATGACTCGCAGGGAAGCTCGCAGCCTGTCCTTTTTGGACAGCTTGGACATTTACGAGAGCGATTTTATCTAAGATCCTATCTTTTTATTGGTATTACATGAGCACCTAGAGGCCTCAACCAACACTGAAGGTGGACGAGGTAGTTTTGAGGACTACATGAAGGTTAAGGCACTACACCATCAGAGTAAAGGTGGTGGAATCTGGCACTAAAATGTCATGCTACATTTCATGGAATATATATATAACTATTTCTATCCACGGGCCTTATTTTTCAGAGCACTGACTTCAGCTGGAGAGGAATCTAAACCTCTAAGCATCTCTACATACCCACACACTCTACGCAGAAATACTATGCAGAGACATGCATCACGCTGGGTATAGTGCGATACTACATATATTGCAAACATTCAGACTCCACACCCGCTTTCACTAAGATGCCTAGGATAACATTTGCCACATCCAACCTCACTTCTCTTTTGCATCTGTGGCACCCTCATTTCTCCCACCACAAACCGGCTTTTTGTTCCCCTCTGGTGGCTAGACTGTGCGTAGAGGTTTATGAGTTTGCCACCATCTCTGAACTAACGACCTAGAATGAAATCCTGGTTCCACTGAAGTCAAAGGAGGTTTTGCCACTGACTTCAGTGGAATTGCAGTCTCAGCTGTCACTATTTATATCAAGCAGTAGATGCTCATGTTTTTAAATACAGAGGTCATGAGTTCAGTCCCTGCAGAAGGACCTGTTCATGGCTGTGGTTGCTCTGATAGCAAGAAATGAAATCAGAAACCGTTACCTAAGTGCCATAGGAATTTTTTTTTTCTGAACATGATTGGACAGTCTAGTCAGTTCCCTCTTTTAATTTTTCAGCTTGTTGCTGGTTTGCGCCTGCGAGATCTTTGCCAGTTGTTTTGGGGACAAAGTCCTGTGGTAGATGTAGCCCTGTTGTTTCATGTGCTGCTGAAGAAAATACAAGTCTATCTGCTCTTCCTCTCCCGCCCCGCCCCCCAACTTATCCTGTTGAAACAATAAATATTTTACTCACAATTTATTGGTTTTCAGTCTGCTGAGAAGATCGACCAAACAAACGACGTTTTAATGGCAACAAACGCCAGCCGCAGCACATTAGAAAATATAAACAGCAGCGGAGACTGTTAAACAAAAATCACTTAGGACATGGCTGACATGTCGCTTAGCAGCAGCCTTCCTCTCACAAAGCCATGGCATTTTAGATAGCCAGCCTTTAGCCAGTCCTTCCTCGGATGGGCTCTGCCAGGGTTTTGAGTCATCTAACGGTGTCAGTAAAACAGCCAGGGCTGCAGCAACACCACAGAGTCATGGACCAGGACCCCATTGCGCTCGGTGCTATGCAACACAGGACAAAAAGACTTGCATGGTAAAGATGCAGGTAACTAAATGGCTCCCACATGAAAATACAGGCATGGGCCTGGTCGTCGGGTGCTACAATCAGTGTAGCAGCCAGTGCTGCTGGATACCAGCTGGGCTCTGACAATGGTATTTTAAGCAGCACCACACGCAGTACACCAGACCACTTCAATGTGTTGTGCGTGTGTCTGTGTTTAGTTTCTTTCTTTGAGATCCAGTGTTCCAATAGTGTTTTAGCCATGGTGGGATGTTGTTTATCAGACTCCCCAATGACCTCCCCGTGGCCTTTTTGATTCCCAGGACCAGGCCATAGACCTGAGGAAAGCCTGTAAGTGCCTCTCTTTCACACAATATTTTTGCGGTGATTCAAATAAATCAATAGCATATTTGTGCACCTTCCACATCACTATAGCGCCGGTACCTTTTTGAACAGGCCAGCTGATGCAAGTATGTGCAACACCCAGGCTGCCTACTCAAATGCCTGGTGAATTTTTCAGTGAGCTTTTCGTTAAATAATGGAGGCTAGGACCAATGTTACGCAATGAGAGACTTCATTGGGGTTCCTCTAGCTTTACAGTGGTGTGTGTAACAGAGATCTGAAACTGGCCCTGAAAGAGGTGAACTCCCCAGTTTGTGTGACAGGGCAAGTTCTTTTCAATAACATTGATCATGCAAAATTCATAAGAAGGGAAACTAGAGATCTGCTCCAGCAAGAAAATCTCTTTTTATCAGCCACAGGCCCGATATTTTTTCTGCTGTGGGTTCACTCCTCCATTGTTTTCTCTTAATCCCCTGAATGCTACTTAGTGACAGCTCTGATGACTCTTTAATTGTTAATGCCACCTTTCTTTTGTTCAAAAAGAAGAAAAGGCAAATAGAAGGATCCAGGGACTCGGATCAGGATGTTTTGATTTGTGATAAAATAAGGAACATGTTGAATGACCAAAGAAACTTTGCTCCGTCTCTCAGGAAGTGATTCAAAACATTTTACTGTAAATTAAAAAGCAAGAGATTACTGTAAATAAACCATTGTTTACTGTATACACAGGAGAGACAGCCAGCCACTACTTTGTCAGATCTCAGCTGTGTAAGCCACTCACACCACCAGCAAATTCACTTTCAGTAGCTGAAGACTTTGTTCACATACCCTAAACTGGATGAAGTGCTACAAGTTTGGAGTTAATTTATTATTTGCAAGAGTTAGATAATTTTATCCATGCCAAATGGCAAGCAGCATTCAGCATTTCATCAGATTAAGGCATTTTTCTACCAATGGATACACCAGCAACAGCAGTAATTTGCACAGAGAAGCTTGGCATGGTTCATAATAGAGCAAGTTGTTGCCACCCAAACTGCAGCATGCAGCCTTCTGTGTGGAAAATGGATGTTTCCCTTCTTTTGCTAGAGGTTAACTTGCCCTTGGATTAAAAGTTTATGCACGGGGTGAATGGCGAATCACCATCCTCCTATGTGCTGTTCCTCATACTTTCAGTGTAGTAATTTAGTAAATATTAGTACTCGGTTGTGTAATGAACTGCTAGAGTATATATTTCTACTGCCCCCTCGTGGCTGGTATACAGATAAGAGTCTTATTACTCCTGACGAGTAATGAGCTTCTTTAAACTCAAGTATTAGGGGTTGGAGGCCCTGTGTGCTATACCCCTTGCTGCATGTGTACAGCACAGCAGTTAGTGATATCTGCATGGGCAGCCACAGCGTCTTTACCATCAAAGTCATGAGTCATGGTTATCAATAGAAATTCCAATGTAAAAACAATTTTAATGTTCTCTCTGCTCATATTCTAGATGGGCTAAATTATATGCATGCATATTCTAAAATACTAACAAAAGTATATGGCTGAGTAATACGAGACTATAAAATACCAATGAAATTAAAATTAATGCCACATACCTGAAAATTGTAGCCTCCCAAGAAAAGAAAGCACATAAAATGGAATGATCTGTAGCAAAAATATCCTGGTTTATTGTTTCCTGCAAATTCATCAGCAAGAGATTCACTTTGCACTGGAAGGAGCTATAATCCAAGTAACCACAGACCACCTACAGTATATTCATTATCAAACATATTTAATGTCTTTAGACAACGTAATCCCTGAGTGATCACTACCTACCATGCTGGGTTGAATAGCCTAATCTGTAATTCTGGTATAAATCATATGGTAGTAATCTGCCGGGGTTCACAACACATCAGCTACAGTAGAGACATGGTCATTAGATTAAGGACCCTGAATGCACAGGGACAGCACACTGCTCTTTCTGTGATTAATGCTTATATTAGACAACCAAACAAGAATACACACTCTGTAATCCAGCAAAGAAGAGAAAGATAACGCCAAATGGCCAGAGCTTATATTACTCACACCATCTTTTATGGGGATATCTGGGTGTCAATAGGTGGTTGTCTTCCTGGAATTTCCCACCATACCAAGGCTGGGAGCCATCTTTTATAATAAAAACAATGTCAGATGCAGCAGGTTAAAGCCCACAAAAGCTTATGCCTGCAAAAATTAAATTTGCTAGTCTTCAAAGTGCTCATTGTTTTTGCTGTATTCAAACTAACATGGCTACCCCTCTGGAACCTTAATAATGTGTTACATTAGAAAACGCTTTATTTTATGCATATTCCTGATGGGTTCAATCCCTTTTCCTTATCTAAACTTCTGCACCCCAATTCCTCTACGAGCCCTCACCTCTTATAGATTAATTATCCATTTACTTCATAATCTTGAGCAACTAACTGGTGTATATGCTATAGCATTATTGCGATCAATGCTTGTGTGTTTCAGTTATACGCATTCCTTAAAAATACCTTAAAATATCAATAAATTGTGATTTTTTTTTTTTGCTTCATACCAGCCTACTGACTTTACACTTGTTTACTGCTACACTTCATGTAACATGTGACTGAAGGGCACTTGCCTGTCAGTTACTTGTGTCAAACATCAATTTAGGCCTTGATTATTTATACTAAGCAACTATCTTTCAGGCCCTGAACCTATTGGTCTTCTACTTGCATTACTGCCTCAATCGCTATCTATGGATATAGCTGGCTACAGCTGGGTACTAAAAGGTACCTTAACGTGCAGCAGACCACAGTTACTCTGAAAAAGAACAAAGTGGTCAATATGGATTCACAAGGGAGTGTGCTAAAATCTGAATAGGGTTAAAAAAAATCTTTTCCTGTATAACTCAAAATTAGGGATGAATTAAGGTAAAAGATAAGACAGTGAACAAGTAGAATGAGAAGGGCTTTTACAAATCAGTCAGGAAGAAAAGAAATGCTGGAGAAAATGCAAATCCATTCATAAAAGAGAAATGGACATAAAAATTAGTGATGACTCAAGGTAATGAGCAATCCTGCATCGATTCAGAGATCGATTAACTAAACTACTTGGACCTTCCCAACTTTAATGTCTATGGGCCTGATCCAAAGCCTATTGAACTCTGTAAGAGTCAGGTCATTGATTTCAGCTCCTATGAGTTGAAGATTTTCCCAAGCAAAATTTTCCCCACTGCAGATTAAGTCTGTCACATAATCCTTTCTTTACACATGTTCTTTACATGATGTTCTTTACACATCTTTCCACCATTCTTAATAAATCTGTTTTCCTATGTTACATTAATAATTTTTTTTCAACTTTCATAAATACATGATTAACCCTGAGGTAATTTTCCTAAAACATTTTTTTAAAATAAACAGCTCTGTATGAACTTCACTCATTTCAAAATGTGCTTTGAAACTGAAGACTGTGGAAAATTTAAAGAAGTGACTGCTGATAAATAGTTCCATGTGATTTATTGAATATAATATCCTTCCTTCTACAACAGAATGCTGTTTCAGATCTCAGATTGCATGTTAAGAGATGTGTGCTGAGGCTTAACAGGATTTTTATGTGCTAGAGAATACCCCCAGCCCAAACACACCACATACCTAATCAGAGATTAATCCCCTAAAACACATACACAACATTTTGATGCACATATGGTATGGTAAATATGATGGTCTTATCAGTATCAAACCTATTAATTATTAACAAACTATGGCAAAGTCCTATAGAACTAAATCAGAATGAAATCAATGGGGTTCTATAGAATTGGCTCTAAAAAATATATAACTTTAACAGAAAATGATCTTGTTCCTACAGAATGTGTCAAATCTTCCTATAAAACTTCTCGAGTGGGGATGATGTGAATTCTTAAGTCAATTCTATCAGACAGTTCCAAAAGTTCTCCAGAATCTCTACTAAATTCCATAGGACTTTTCCAGAAGGGCGTGAAGGAGAACAAATATTGCCGCAAATAAGTACCTTGGTAAGATAGCAGACAATGGAGAGTGAGTGTAACGAAAACTGTCTTAAAATGACAAGCTATCACTGTAAGTTGTGAAGAGTTTCTTGGTCCTGTTTGCCAACTGAGGGCTTTGAGGGAATGTGATCAGTAGCAGTCAGTCTGCAAAAGAGCCACGCTGCCTTAGGTAGTAGTCTGCGATCTCTCGCTCTGTAATTAGTTGTTGTGTTAGATTTCTGAATTCTAAGAAATAAAGTAGTATTAAGTTTCAACCTTACAGGAAGAGCATAAATATTTATTTTCTGACTGTGTGTGTGTGCTGTGAACATAACAGAGGTTTCTGTCATATGAGGGTGGAGTGTCACTCATTGTTTGTGAGAAACCAAATGGCCTCTCTCATATCGAAAAAGGGCCTCTCTCAGATTTGGGACATGGCAACAGTGTCTTATATTTGTAAGCATGTTACCTGGAAAGAGTCAGCCTGGAACCAAACACTCTCACAGTTTCTCTACATGCAGAAATTGCACCAGCTGAACTTAAGCCAGTTTAAAAGCTGATTCCCTTAAACTGGCGTAAACTCCTGTTTAGAGTCACACATCAATTTAAAACTGGCTACCTTGTGCCTGTAAATTTATCAACGCAAGCTAAACTGATACAAAGCAAGTTTAAACCAATACAAAAGTGTCCACACGCAAAATTGCTCCAGTTTAACTCCATCATTCTTTTAGTTAAACTGTGCAAGTTTGTATGTAAATGAGGGCCTTAGACTTTGGGGAAATTTAGGTCTGGATCCAAACTTGGAAGTTTGGCCTTTTGCTAGTCACCTTGTTGAGAGACTGAATCTGTGCAAAAGATAAAATGCATGTACTCCAAATGGGGTTTCCCAGGGCCTCAAAGATCATTTTAGAAGACTGCAGAACATCTGGAGATGCATACACATTCTGCTTTCTAGAACCCACGCAGTCTTCTTGCTTGAAATGTCAACAAGTCTGGGTCTAATAAGAACTCTCCAGAGCTCTAAACAGGAAACAAATTCCTCACACTTGAAGGGAAAAGTCATCCAGAAACAACAGCAAAATCTCTTTGCACATATTCAGAGAGAATGCCAGAGCAGCAGCTGCTTACAGGTGAAAACACAGCAGGCACAAATCCAAAATTTCAATACACAGCAGAACCAGGCAACTGGACCACAAGTGCCTTTCTGTTAGAGTCTGAACCCACCACCATGCAGTTTCAATCGGGCAGACACAAGAAGGCTGTGTGCCATGGTACGACAACTGCCATCACATACTGCTGGCCCAGAACAGGTCTGAGCTCTAAGACCTCTTTCCAGGAGAACACATGGGTTTAAATGCTGATTTGCCACATGTAGTTTCTGCTCCAAACCTGAACTCCCTCTGCTGCCCAGCACTTCCAATGCGCAGCCAGTGACAATTGTCCAAATTGTGCACTCAGTCCCACCTGTACATCCAGACTGACATCAATGGAACTGCATGGATGTGAGCAGGAGCAGAGTTTAACCCATTGGTAGAGATCTGAGGACAGGGCGGACCTCCACGACATAACTATTGAGGTAGAGGGCGGCGAGTGCCACTTTCACTGACCAGCTGTTGGGAGCAGGGTCTAGACTTGCTAAGGTATTAGATACTGAGAGATGGGAGTTATGCAAAGCCAACGGGGAAAGGCACTGGTAAATGTACCATTTTATTTTTTTGCTTTTAAGATTTCCCTTATTCTCCACAACCAATAGGAATCAATTCCGAAGAAGAGAAAAAAAATATTGTAAAGAGACATCTTGATGTCAGGCAAAACCCCTCAGCTGCAGCAACCCTCAATCAGACCCTTGCAGCCATTAAAACACAGAAATGCCTGTTTCATCACAGGAGCATCTGACTTCCTTGAACACATCAGACTTTAAGCTGTGAATGGAGTGGAGTGGGCATAGAGAGGTGAGGCAGAGCCCCTGAGCACTAACATTTGGGGCTTACTCACCGAATGTTTTGTGTCAATCCGTCTGTAGGAAAGAAAGGTTGCGTGTGGATGGGCTGTGGAGTCCCCCATCGTTCCACAAAGGAAACAATAACTCATCGCCCTTGTAGGCCACCGTTCAGTTAGAGCACATACCAATCAGAGCCCTGTATTTCCTGATGAAAGTTCCCCACACTCCTCCCATGCATAGGTTTCTTGGAAGACATCTCGCAGATCCATTCGATCCGCCCCAATAATGTCCAACGGCTCTCTAAGGAAGTTTGCTAAGCAGGGTATCGCTTCACCATGCTCCCATGAGCGGGCCTTTAGCCATGATGACCATTACGCTTGGCTCTCTGGACTGTTGTACCATCAGCACTCACCTAGGCAGCGCCCACTCAGCAAGCAACACAGACATCTTAGTCCATACAAGAAACTGCCTTGCCTTGCCCATGCCCTTTGGCTCCCCGGCCTAGCACACTAACTATAGCATGCCTTGTACTCTGCAGCCTTTACATGCTGTCCTGCTCAGACATTTCTGTGAGTCACAGGGTCTTTAACTATCTTCACTCCTCATGTTTCTCTTTCCCACAAGAGTTCGGCCGGTGGTCCCAGAAACGCCATCCCTCCGGGGCCATCCGGACGTGAGGCTGATTGT
Organism: Mesoclemmys tuberculata; assembly: GCA_007922155.1. Lineage (NCBI taxonomy): Eukaryota > Metazoa > Chordata > Testudines > Chelidae > Mesoclemmys > Mesoclemmys tuberculata. The sequence continues at coordinate 2,046,827 of ML675643.1, forward strand.
GTCCATCACCCACCCACATCTGAACTTTCGACACTGATCCCTTTTATTCCTAAGCCCTCAGAGTAGGTCTCAACAACTTTGATTTATAAACTGCCCTTTCTGAAGGAGCCAAACAACTCTTGTAATCTTGGTAGCTAAAGGGTCCAGCCTCCATAGCAGCCCTGCCCTGGATACATATGGCAAGCAGAAATTTCACAAAGGGTTTTGTCGCCATCTCCCATCAGTCAGAGCCAAATCCCAGTATCCAAATCATGGCCCTGGTTATCTTAGCAGTGACCCCCAGCTTTTGGCCTTGCTCCACTGACCCCCGCTTCTTAGAGAACTCACACAGTGTCCATTGCCTGCCACACACACATGCTTTCCTTTGCCAGATCTCCTTCTGAGACTGGGGGGGATGTGGAATTTGGTATCTAGCGCGCCTATCGTCATCTCAATAGGAGCTCCCGCAGTGACAGCATTGACTTAGCTAGACTGGGACATTAACCTGCAATAGGACATTTTCCACACTCCAGTATATTGTTGATCTTTCCAAATCCACTACCTTTTTGTCCCCAATACCAGTAACTCCCCAGGACAAATGTACAATATTCGGACATTTCATTCCGCCACAGCTGGCAATCCTCTTATACCCTTACCCCTTACCAGTAATAACCCTTACTGTCTTTACTTTATGCTTGCCCCAGTAGAAGTCTAGTGTCAGTTATTGCTAGCAGATAGAATTACACCTTCTGTTATCTTTATAAACTTGAAATATATGCTGTTATGTTTGCAATTATAAATGTTTAAATGAAATCTTAATTATGAGAAAAAATTATTTGCAGTCATATTTACATTAGCCAGAATGAATAATGAGAACTCATAAAGAGCCTGGGACAAATGTCAGAGGCTTTTTTGTGTTGTTTTGGGCTTGGGATTTTTTTGTTGTTTCTTTGGGTTTTTTTAGTTATTTTTCTGATCAATTCCTGAAAATAGTATCTGATGCTTACTGAAACAAAGGGCCCACAAAATTTTCTCTCTTTTTCAGAAACATGAACAAGCAATTTTACTTCACTGCATTTTAGCCTCAAAACAGTTAATTCAAAGAATAACATTGGGAGCCATGCTCTTCTCAAAGAGATATTTATTTAGTTTTAAAGAGCTCATTCTTCATGCAAAGAAAATGGAAGTTGGAACTAGAAGGAAAACATCTGCCTTCTACAAAGTTACGAGAAACTGCATTTCACATTCCTAAACATTCCTCTTTCCTTTTGGCTAAAAATCAATATTTTTAAGGTAACATACATACATCTGGACAACTGGGCAACTTGCATAGAAAAATCAGCTTTTAAAACAAAACAAAAAGTAGAGCAATTAAAATAGAGATGGAAATAGCTTTCACTTAATGGAAGAAAAAAATTCAGTTACCAGATAGTGTTTTTCTGGATATAAGGTCTGATCTAATGGCCAATTCTAGACTTAAAATTGACAAAAGGTGCTGAGCACCTCCTACTCAGTGCTGAGTGCCTAAGCACCAGTGACACTGGAGTTAAGGACGCTCAGCTGGTCACCGTTTTATTAGTCAAAAATGTTTGACCAAAAAAAAAAGGCTATTTTCTCTAAATTATCAAGGGGGAAAAAAATTCACAAAATGAACATTTTAATTTTAGTTATTCACCCCCTCTTCCCATGGGAAAATGGGAGGAGGTGGTAAAAAAAAAAAAAGAAAAAGAAAAAGAAAATTTTCCAGTTTTTGTTTTCCCTTGCCTTTCTTTCCCCTTCTCCCCCCTTCATTTTGCCATTGAAAATTTGTGTGTTCAGATTTGTTTTTTAGTAAAAAACTGAAAATTGTTTGCAGGTTTTTAAGTAATTTCCCAACTCCCTCCCACCTCCCCCTCTAATTCCAGTGTAAAACAATGGCCATTCTTCCAGCAGCTTGATTCAGCATTCTCCAGGGGGTGCTCAACATGATCAGTACCTCAAGCTCTGTGTGCGCCTTGCTTAGAAACAATCCTTCTCTGTCCAGGATAAAAGGCATGTCACATTCAATGGATTTGGGTGGATATTCCCTGCATTGTCTCTAAGCGCTAATACACTGCTTCTACTCCCACGAAAATCTATAGCTAAACTACCCTGGATTTCAGTGATGTAAGATGGTTATTTATTCGTTGTATTCCACATGGGTCAGGACTGAGGAAAAAAACAGGTTATGTTTCCTTTCCAAGTTCCACCCACAGAATAAGCTCCACACACGTAAGTGACTGAAATGAGACTCCATGTAAATTAGATCAGGCAGATGTCCAAAACATGACCATGCAGCTCCCTGAGTTTGACTCACTCATTGGGGCTTGTATATGCTCCTGGGCTCTGCTAAGCTCCTTGGGTTTGGATCCTTCTTGACAGGGGAAAGGAACTAACTGGGTGACATCTCCCAAACACCATCCACATGTAGCACCAAAGTGAGATGTCACGGTCTGGAAATTGTGCAGAAATGGACATCCCTGTCCTTTCTCACAGGAGACACAAAGTAGTTAACAGGCTGACATTCAGATTATCACTGGGCAACTGGGCTGGCATCTCGCGGACATAAAAGGGCCAATTCACACCCCTCAAAGCTATTATCGCTCCTGGCTGTTTGCAGACTTAGTTCTGCCTTGGTTTCACTCCGTTCACAGTTCTGAAATGTTCTTTGCAGCTATAACAGCTAGAGGCTTTTTAAAATGAAAGCTTTGCTTCTGGAGAAGAAGGAAGTAGCTTCAGAAAAGTGCTGATCTAATGTAGGAGTAACATACCAGCTACAGTATTTCACTAGCACCTTGGCATTCTTACCAACATCAAGATCCCATTGTGCTAGGCATTGTACAGACGCATAATTGGAGATAAGTTCTTCAGGGTAGGCACTAACTCTGAATGCACAAGACGGACAAAGCCTGAGCAGAGAAGGAACTTGGCAAAGGTCACACAGTAGGCAGAGCCTGGTCTCAATCCCCAAACTTTTGGTTCCCCGTCCACTGCCATGCTGCCCAGTGCCCACCAGACCATGCTGCCTCTCTATTTCTCTCACTCCCATGTACACACATGGAGTTTTGTAGTGTACATTTGCGACTCAAAGGCAACAGATAAAGAAATATTTTCAACTACTGTATATGGAGGCGTGAGTAGGAGAGGGGCTGTGGGGCAAAATCAGGGACGGGGGGGGGAAGCCGGGGATTAGCCCAGGGGTGAGACCCTGCCAGTCCGTGGCAGAGGCAAAAACCCCAGCCCAGAGAGGGGCAGAGGGGGTAACTGTGACCCCGCTGGGATGGGCCACCTGTGACCTGCCCAGTTTTCAAAAATAGCGGGGGGTCAGGAGGCTGAGGGGCTCTTTTGTTTCCCCTGTCACAGGAGTCTGGGTCAGGGAGACTCTCAGCTCCAGCTTCCCACAGCTGGGTTCTTAAAGGCCCAGGCATCCCACTGCCTAAAACAGCAGCTCCTGCTATAGCATTCTGGGTGCTACAGGGAAACTGATTCCATGAAAGCATGTTACACATTTGAAGTATTTAAAATAATTCCTTATCAGTGTGTATGTCTACATAAAGTGTCGTGGTGGCTCGCAAATTTGTCTTAGCTGCTGTGGTTCCCTGGCTCACGCTCCTTCCTTCACATCCATTTTAAGTACAGTTTTGCTCCTTTGAGGATGTTATATTTATTATTTTACCCCAGAATCATTTACTTTTACTATCATTGTGTGGGTGCGTGTCACTGTGCCATGCATCAGTCATTTTAATTGCAAATACTTACCCTAAATATGTGCAGGTAAATGTGTGGTATTATTATTTAGGAACGCTATCTGTCTTTTTAACATTGTATTCCCCATGGGTCTTACTGTGATTTTTCATTCTACCTTTTTCAACTTTTATAGCGCAAGATTCTTCTGTTGGATCACGTTCCAGAACAACTGACTTCCTGTCGTGGTGTCAAAACTTCTTTTGCCATTATTCCAGCAACGGGGATTGCCTTTTGCAACTGTTTATTTTGCCTCTCACACAGCCCTTAGTGCTTTTTCAGACATTGTTGATTATGTACATACCTTGATTCTCAAATATTCCAGAAGGGAAGTATACTATTGTGACACTGTGCGGAATACGAATGACCATTTGTAATATTATTGAACCAATATTCTTGAATTACAATAAATATCATATAAAATCTGACATGTAAGGTATCTGCCTACATTCCTGGGGCTCTGTGTGCTGCTACCTCAAGGAAAGGGAAGTAAAGGCAGACTCAGAGTCTGCCCAGCAAGCAATAGGGATGGAGATGCCCCTCCCAGGGAGCTCAGGCGAGGGGGGAGACTATTTTTGGAGTAGTCTGGAGCCAGGGAGCAAAACAGGGCTAGCCTGGCTGTGTGGGGAGCTGGTGAGCCCAGGTCTGCCTCCGGGGTTACCCCTGAGAACCAGCCCCTGGGCACTGGAAAACAGGATCCCTCACCTTCAGCCCTTCCTGCACCAAGGTACCTTCCAGTTTGTAGACCACTGTTGGGAAAACTTCCCCCAGCAGGCTGAGTTAGCTCTGCCTAGTTGGGTGTGAGAGTCACCACATGGCAAGCTCTGCTCTGGCTGCTAGGCTCTAGGTCCGTGTCCTGCTGTGACTCTTTTTGGGTGCTGGGGTGGGAGACTAAAGTCTGGATTTTTGGTGTACTTTGGTAATGTGCACCTTGACCATTGCACCCATTGGTATTGTTGGGAAATCCTGAGACTATGAGCCACACAATGCCTGCATGAAAAGGATCTGTGCCAGCACACACCAGCCACTCTACATTGACTGAGGATCCACGGTCCTCCGTGAACCTGAGGATCAATCCTGGAATTTATAACTGCACTGCCATTTAGATTCATAGAAAAAACAAAAAAGCAGATACACCCTGCTGAGTGGGTTTCCGGATCCATAAGAACACAGGCCCGCCCATCAAAGACTATAAGCAGATTGGCATTAAATACGTTAACAGGTTGCATAGTGGCACTACATTGGAGGTACTGCTGGGATCCCCATTTTTTTAAGCTCAGACCTTAAATACACTCCTGCTGATTTCCAGGGAGAGTTACTACATTCCCAGCATGAATTGCCATAAGAATCTTGTGACCTGGTATGAGCTGCAGGGAGCTAACCCTGATTACACTTCATGCTCAATAACATACCCACTGAATGGGAGGCTAGACAAATTCAAGATGAAATTGCCCATGTTACAGAATGGGTAACCTGTGTGGTTTGCAGTCAGATGTAAGGAAGAGGGGAAGCTACTTTATCCCTCTTTGCAGAGAGCACTGTTGTACTGTAGTAACCCTCCCCTTAATTCTGCAAGATGGAGAAAAAGCAGCATGGAAGGTGACCATAACACCACAATCACTTTTTCCCTTTGCATTTTCATCTCCAACTGAACCTACAATAACGGATTTGTACAAATGCTCATATTACCAAGACCAAATTTATCTGTGTTTACACTAACAGATAGCATTGATGGAAACAAAAGAATTGTTGATAATCGACCCCTTATGTTCGGAGACTAAGTATGAAAGAACTGTGCTGAGGAATTGGAGGTGATTATCACATACTTTTTTCCAGAAGTCACATGTACTGTGATTATGAAAGTATTTTCAAGTACAGTAACTTAGAGAGTAACGTCATCATGATAGCTTCATTGAAGGTGTGTGGGCATGTAGCATGATAGAGAAGGTCTTGTTAGCCTATGGGACACAGGGAAGTAAGTCATATGTGTCGTAATACTGACATGATAATGTGAAAGTAAATGCATCTATGTTAGCACTTAGTAGTTGGAAGCATTCTCTAAAGACAGAAGGAAAGAAGTACTAGACATGTAGAGAAATGGTAAGGAAAAGCAGGACAGATTGACAGCAGGCTACTGCTCTCTCTACCAATTCAGATCCTTCATGCGTCAAGAAACAGAGAAACACACAAAGGAGTGGAAAACTAAAACATTGGCACACAAACAACAAACTGATGGGCACAACTGTGGACCACTCGTCCTAAAGGTATTGAACAGAAAGTTTCCAGTATAATTTGTCTTGCTGTGTTGTTATGATTTATTTTCTAAATAAAAGTGTCAATAGTTTTCAGAAGTCTATGTACAGAACGAAGACATTAGTTCCGTTGAAACCACGGAAGATGCCATGAACACCTTTAGAAGAGAAATAGCAATTCGTTTACTGAAGGAGTCAGGTAAGAACTGTGTTACCTATACCTACTGAGACCAGATTATATAGTAAGATAATAGGACTATGGGATCACATCACATAACTGTTTATTATCAGAATACCTTAGTGGGGTATGTCCCAGGTATGCCTCTGTAATGGTGAGACTGTATGAGTAATGTTTTAAAGTATTGAAAAATGTGGATGATGTGAATTCTTCCTCTTGACAGACCAGCAACATGTAATTTGTGATTGTTATAGCCACCGGCAGTAAGTACAGTGAAACTTTGAGAAAAGTATTCTGGGCTGAAAAGTTTAAATGTTATTATAAAAGACCCACAAATTTATTTGAAAACCTGTTGCTTAAGTGACATCATGCCCACTACAGAGTATGTGTATCTCTAAATTTTTGGTCACAACGCTGTCATCCTTTGAATAAATTGTATTAATTTTTCAGAAAGTGTGGAGGGCTACTGTATGTATTGCAATTTCGTCACTTGCACAGAGAAAGCAGATTGCATGACGGTAAGAAAAACAAAACAATGTCAGTGGTTGGTAACCTTTGGGAGTGTAAGCCACAGTAGTTAACAGTAATCAAAGTAAGTGCCCCACTACCAGCGATAAACACAGTCAACCCCTATAACCACAGATAAAGATAATAACAGCAGAAATTAATGACATACTAACAGTAATAATAGTAAATTACTATTACCTGAGTAAGAAGCTAAAGATCCCGTGGCACAGCCGCCACCTCACGCCCTGTGTGGCCCCACTTCTTCCTATCCCTCATGGACTGAGGGTAATGAAGGAGGATTGGCTGGGGATGCTGCAGGCCTCTACCAGTGCGGGGCTGCTTCTCTCAGGCCAGGTGGCCAACCACTGTAGGGCAGGGGGCAGCCGGAGCTAAGTTCAGGGCGGCTGCTGAGCTCTACCTGGCCCAGAGCTCAAGGTCGAAATGACCTCAATATTACTGAAGCCTCATGGACCCCCTGGAATCTTTATTGTGCCCCTCTGCGGGGCTCCTGCCATCTACGTTGGGAACTGTTGGAGCAAATATGTAAGCCCAACATGGTTCTTTGAAAAAGAAGAACAAAAGTCATGGTCTAATATCTAGACACTTCCACATAGACCCCACCCAATAACCCACCTGAGGATCAGGATTCTTGTAAAAATTCCAGTACAGTAATCATTTTCACCACCTATGAGAGCAATCTGTTGAGTTATGATTGTACATATAACTGATATTATGTATAGAGTAGTAACAGTCAACAGATATTATACTTATCATTATGTAGTCAGTAATTTCATATTCTCGTTATTACTTATCAAAGGTCCAGTGTGAGTCCTGTAAGAGGTGGGCACATATCCCCTGCCTTCCCGACGGAATCAAGGAAGAGAAGGTGCATAATGAGGACGAGTACAAGTGCAACAAGTGTGCATAGCGTAGATGTTAAAAAAAGTGTAAATTGTGTAATTGTATTTAGATAAATGTTTCAGTTTTCTTGTAGTAACTCATCTGCCATAGAAATGGACAATAGAAAAGTTTGATACTGTTCAAGTCATGCGAGGAAAGAAGATGTTAATAATTGTGTATTATAACATATGTTTACAAAGTTGTTTTTTAAGTGGTTTTAAAAATCTTTGTTCTTGATGACATATTTGTATAGAATAATAAAGTTTGGACAATTAGAAGGAATACCTCTCTTTCTTGCAATAGGAGGCATAACTGAAACTTGGTGGAATGAGGCTAAAGAACAGGATAAAGTTATACCAGAGAACAAAATTATTCTGAGACCACAATAAGAACTGTAAGAACACAGGTTGGCCTGCTTGGGGTCTGGCGTTGTAGATGAAAGAAAGCATATCACCCAATGAAGGAACACTTTCAAATGAACCAAATCTAGAATGAAATGTCTCTGGATGGCAACTCCACGCTATACTATAACAGCAGTATAGAAGTAGGGATATACTCCCGCCCATCTGGCCAGGATGGTGACAGGGACAGTGAAATGGAGATTACAGAGACTGTAAAAATAAATACTGGATAAAAATGGTTGATTTCAACTAACCCCATATTCAGTATGCCATCTGAGGGTGGGATATAGAGATAAAATTTCTAGGGAGCAGTAATGTAAGCTGCTTGGGGCACCTAGTCCTGGAACACTCAGGAGGAGACGAAAAATAGGGTTACTTACCAGTAACTTGTTCTTCGAGATGTCTTGCTCATATCCATTCCAGGATAGGTGAGTGCATGACACAGTGCACCGGTTCCTGGAAGTTTTTTCCCCTTAAGATCCTGTAGGGTTGGCACATGTGCCCCCCTGGAATACCAAGCTCATGTCGTGGTACGTAATGCAGCACTGACCCCACGGCCCCTCAGTCCCTTCTTTCTGTCGACTCCAACAGCAGGGACAGAGGGTGGGTATGGAATGGATATGAGCAACACATCTCGAAGAACAACTTTGCAGATGTCCTGCAGGGGCATCTTTCCCAGGAAGGCCGCTGAGGATTCCTGGGCTCTGGTGAGCACGCTGAAATGCATGAGCGCATGAGCGTGGTACTCCAGGGGGTGCCTGTGCCAACCCTACAGGATCTACTAAGGGGAAAAACGTTCCGGGAACCGGTGCACTGTAGTGTACACAGACATACATAGGAATGGATATGAGCAATCAGTCAAAGACAGAATCTGTGCTTTACTGGTAAGTAAAGTAGAGCATGGATGTGGCACAAGAGGTGAATATAGACAAACAGCTTGATAATAGTGGCCAGAACATCATAAGAAGAAACACTCGTGGGAATAAAACCAGCAAAGCTGACCACCATGCTACAATTTCATTGCAGAAAGGGGAACTAGACAAAAATGAGAAAGTTAGTTGAGGCAAAAATAAAAGGTAGAGTAGTGAAAGTGAAATATGTGAACAGTGCATGGGAACTTTTTTAATGACCAGAATAGAAGATGAAGATAAATACATACCACTAATTAAAATACATACAAATAAATAGGAAAAGTCACACAGTAGAAAAAGAACTGAAATCACATGTAGGAAAATCAAAAGGAATTTAAATGGTGGGAAGTGAGTTGTAAAAATAGAATTGGGAAGGAGAAATAGGAATCTGAAAAACGGGTAAACTAAAAAATAACAAAGGAAAAAATTGGAAAAGTATATCAGAAGCAGGAATAGTTCCTGCTCAAAGTCCAGTGGAGTTAGGTAGCATATTTTGATGAAGACATACATCTGCCCAGCTTTGTTACCCCTGGACCATAGGATGTGAAAGGTGAGAGGTATGAAATTGTGACAGACAGATGCCGTTAGCATTAATATGTGCCAAAAACATATTAACATATTAAACATAAGGGGACAGAAATTGTGACTGTACTGTGGGGGGTCACAAGAGTTCTCTAGTTTCATCCTCTGGACAGAAACCGTGACTGTACTGTGGGGGGGTTCACAGGTTTTGTCAGGTTTCATCATCTGGCATTATAGCTGTTAGAAGCAGAGAGAGGGCAGAAAACAAAATCTGACGTGTCACAGATTCTGACACCGCACGTGCCAGAAACTGACACTGTGTCAGAAAACGAGACCAGTAACAAATTCTGACGGGTCACAGATTCTGACACCTTACGTGTCAGAAACCGCGACCGGTAACAAAATCTGACAGGTCACAGATTCTGTCCCAACACCGGGCACTGGGGCTAAAAATTACAGTTTAAATCTTCAAGCTCAGGCTGGAGCCCAGGGTCTGAAACCTGGCAAGGGAGGGTGGGTCTAAGAGCTCAGGCTCCACTCCAAGCCTCAATATCTCTACTGCAATGTTTATCCCCTCAGTCCAAACCCCACAAGCCTGAGTAAATTGACCTGAGCTCTGAGGCTCGATGTCATGAGTGTTTGGTGCCATATAGCCGTCCTCTAAGTGGCCGCTGTGTGTGCTTCATATTTCTGTGCCGTTATCTGTAACCTTCAGCTCCACACAACTGAATAAATGGAAATGTAGCGTGTCTGAACCTCATTAATCCTCTGCAAAACCTATTGGGCCACTCGTTCAGTATTTACAAAATGGGTATTATGGTCAATAGCCACTTACATTAACTATGACTATTTAATAACACTGGGCCGGTGTGTTAGCAATTCTCTTCCAGGAAAAATAAAGATTGGGTGATTTCTTGGTTCCTTTTGGCATCTGTCTTGCAGGATCCTAGTAGCTTACATTAAAAGGAAACTAAAAAAAAAATCTAATAGCTGAAAAACTATTATAATAAGCAATTGGCATCATAGTTTCAACACTCGGTGGGTTACTACTTATATATTGTACCTGGTTGTCATCAAGATAGTGAACAAGGGCCAGATTCACTTCCCATCAAAGTCAGTGAGAGTCTTTTCATTGATTCTTATGAGAGTTAGATTAGGCCCTAAGAGCATGACTTGGTTACTGGGTGAAGTAGAATGAAAAAGGATGGTCCAGTAGTTAAAGTACTAGCCTGGGCTATGGGAAACCAGTATTCAGTTCCTGTTCACCATAAATGACCTTGGGCAATTCACTTAGTCTGTACCTCAGTTCTCCATCTGTAAAATGGGAAAGATAGCACTGCCCTGTCTCACCGGGGTATTGTGAAAATAAATGGACTAAAGATTGTAAGGTGCTCAGATACTGCAGAGATTGAGGTCATATGCTGTAGATAGAAGGAAGAAATTCTCCTTTTGATAATATTCTGGAATGGAGATGGATGATCAGACCAAATCAAGGAAAATGGCATCATTTGTGCAGATATAGCTGATAATCAAGCAATAGATAGAGATGGTTGAAATTTTTCAGGGGTTTGAAGCTATCAAACTTTCAAGGTGTTTTAAATTGAAAATTAATCTTTTTTCAAAAACCAAAAACTTTAATGAGAAGCTTTTGCTTTTTTTCAAAATTTTTCAGTTTTGTCAAAACTAAAAAATTTTAACTTTTGAATTTCGAAGTCTGAACTTTTTAAAATTATTGTTAATTTTACTCTTTCAGCAATCAGATGAATGATTTCTAGGGTTGGAATGTTCCATTTATCATTTTTCTAGGGTTGAAATGGAGTTTTGGAAAGTTGCAATTTTCTAGGGTTGGAATGTTCAGTTTATCTGTTCATTTTTCTTTTTTTTTTCTTTTTTTTCTGACTTTTGAAAACTCTCTCAATTTTGGAAGAGTTACAGGACAGCAAAAGGGAAAATTAAAATTCTGCAACTTCGATCAGTAACTTGTCAAGTTAGTGAAATGTTGAAGAGGTACAGAGTAACAAAAGGAAAAAAATGGAGAAAAAAGTGACAATTTTATTGCATGCAATAGACCAAACAAAACAAAACAAACAAAAAAAGGAATAAGGAAACAAGAGAAAATGAAATTTCACCATTTCAAAAATGTGGAAATTTAAAAATGAGATTGCTTTATTTAGAACAATGCAAAATGGAACAATTTTGAAATTTCAGATTTTTTTGTGAACTTGCATTTCCATTTTTCCACCAGTTCTAATAGATAGATGTTTACCTACAGGCAGCTTTTCATGACTGGTTGAATACACTGTAAAAATATCACACAGACTAATGCACTTAAGAGATCAAATGATGCTTTTAAGAACAGGTAGCTTTTCAGGATCCATAAGGAAGTAACTGAAGCTAAAATGTTTGCTTTATTCTGTAAGACTGGGTCAGAATGAAAACAGATGGAAACACTTCTGGAACTTAAGCCTTCTCTTTACATTCCTATTTCATTCTAACGCCTGGATTCACCTTTGGTACAGTTTGCCCCAACAACTTGCAGGTTTGCAGTACAGGAGTAGGGAAATACTGCTTATTTAACTCTAGATTTGCTGGGATATCCATTGGAAATTTGAGGAGCTATTTACTGCATGTAGGTTATTATTATATATATCACAGCAGTGCTTAGAAGGCCCAAATGAGATTGGGGCCACAATGTGCTTGGTGTTGTCCAGTTACAGGCAGAGCTGATAACACACTCTAAGTTAAGGTTGCCTAACACTTTCCATTATAAGACCCTGTTTTCAATTGCATATAACTTTGCCAACCTTTAACCATTCAATCTGAAAATTTTATATACTGAAACAGGGCCTGCTGTGAAGAGCTTATGATGAAAAAAAGAAAACAGACAAATAAAGGATCTGCATTTCACAGATGGGGAACTGAGGCACATAGTGATTATTAAGTAACTTATTCAAGGTCACACAGAGAGTCTGTGGCAGAGCCAGAAACTGAACCAGGTCTCCAGGACCTCAATTCAGTGTCTTAACTACAATATCTTTTATCTCTGATTTTGCTGTCCTTTTATTCACTCTAAATATTTGTATGACTAAACCACATTACATTTTTTTTCTCGGGAATACTGAGTACTTAAAATATTATTGTAGCTCAGCCTTTTCAAATGGTTAAACAAATTTTAGAGGGCTTGTCTGGGACGAGGAGGAGGGTGGGAATGCTGATTTTCTAAAAGCCCATGTTTTCTGAACTTCCTAAACAAAGGCTTCATGCAGGTTGAGAGAGATGTAACCAGGTGTGGCCCCAGGGGGGAAGTTGGGGATCAACAAACTGAAACAAGTCATTTAAAAATTGCTCTGGAGACCAGGAACATCTCAGGTATCAGTCAGTGGAGTGGCACCTGCTTATGCCAGTAGTGTATCTAGCCCCCAATAAAGTATCAGAATATGCCCATGTCTACACAAAACAACCAGACTTGGAAAACATCTCAGTTTGCTCCAAACATGTTTGACCTATTTCCAGTCAGTGATCAATTTTGCAGTCATAAAAAACTAGTGAATGGTAGAAACAGATAGGGAAGATAAAATAAGAGTTTCAGGCCTGCTTGCTTATTATGGTGTAAAGGAGGAGGGAAAATATGTTTTCAATATGTTTTCCCATTTTGAATCCTCGTTCCAAACATATGTTTCTGGTTTAACACAAAATATGGTTTTTTTCCTGTTTTCTGTCTCCTTTATTTCATTTTAAAATGCAATATGCTTATGGCATGAAGAGATTAATGCAAGAGGAGCAGAGGGAGGGTGGTACAAAAAGGAAATAAGGCTGGTGGATAGTGAGTCTGTTGTACTAAAAAGTAACCACAGCCACTCCTTGTGGCCTTGCTTTACTGTTAAACAAGGTTTAATCTGCCACAGAGTAACTAAGGCAGGTGAGCTATCCTGAGGTAAAAACACAGTGAAGGCACGTTAGTATTACCGTGAGGTAAACTAGGTGAGGTATAGGGATACCTCAGTGAGGCTACCTTGAGGTAAAACTAAAATTACCTTCACTGTATTTTTACCTGAGGGTCTCTCACATGCATTAGTTACCCTGAGGTAACATCCCTTTTTTAGCTGTGAAGACCAGATGAAAGAGAAAGGGACCATTTCTCCCACTGATATGCATGAGATTTACATAACTGCCATTAGTTTTACTGGAAATCATGCAGGTAATACTTTCTATTTACACAATGAAGGCTCGTAATTAAAGTAATAACCTAGAAGCTTTATTGAGTACATATATTGAGAGTGTATACAAAGCACTAGATAGGCAGCCTAAAAACTCTGTCCCAGCATACACTGGGTCTCATGTAAAAATTTTGGAGGTCATGGGATTGTGGGAAGCTGTATCTATTTAGTTAATCCAAAATCCTGATTAGGAATTATAGTGGGATTCTTTTAGTACCTTGCCAGGAAGGTAGCATAAGTCTCAAGGGCATAGCAGCAAGGAATAGCAGTGCAGGCCTTGGCTGCTAATTGAACGGCCCTTGAGCTGGAACCGGGAGTAGAGGGCAGGTCTGGATTCCCCTACCAGCCACTGGGGATGTGGCACTGACCGGGCAGAGGACAGTGGACTGCCTGATTTGTTCTGGAAAGACTTTGTTACACACACACGGCAGGGGGACCATGGGGTGATCTGGCTGGAGGGCTGTCACCAAGAGGAGGCTGCAGTTCCTGGAGTGAAAAGAGCTGCAGGGGGGGACAAGAAGGGTGAAGACACTGCCAGAAGAGAGTGCAGTCCCCGACAGAGCTAATGCCCAGGACAGCCAGGAAGAGGCACCAACAGTAGCGAGTGCCCCGCATGACAAACATATTATATATTTGTTCTCATATCTTAGGTACATTATAACACAGGCTAATTTGTCCTGTTTAAAATATCAAATCACTTGAGAGACAGAGCTACAGATATGCTCAAAGTCCGGATTGTGAGTCCTTGTTTTAGTAAGCTCTAATTCACATGCATAGCCATTTAAGTTCAGTGGAACTGTTGGAGGCCCAGTGCAATTTGAGTTGCCTGACCACTGTCTACAGGCCTAGCATAGCTTCAGTTGCTTGCTTGGCTATTCTGATTCCTGTACCATGACATCTTCTGGTTGGCAGAGATGAATAGGACTACTGAGTAACCTTGCCAATATCTGTTTCTGCATACCGCGGCACGTAACAAGATGAAATACACAGCATGTATTCTAGCAGCTGCATATACATAACAGTGATGGGAACAACAAGTGATCCTTGGACGTCTGGGGGTAAACTTTTTCACTGCCAAGGGGCATATTTTTACACTGCCCCTTCCGTCACCAGATGTTGTTTTGACGAACCCAATTATCATGGTGAGATTGGAAGGTAGTTAAAGGTGAAAACCCGATGTAGGTAATTAGTACATATTATAATGAGCAGAGAGGTAATTAGCTAAAAGTTGTTTATGGAAGGGTACAAGAAGTTACCACTTGGCCAAAGGGAGCGTTCCATCAACACCTGACTCCACAGGAGGTGCTGCCGGTTGGACCAGAGACCACTGACTCCCTAGCGGGGCCCCTGGAGAAAGCCGTTCCTGTATACAGCCTTCTGAGTGACTGCTTAGCTCTCCGGGTTTAGTGAGTATGATACTTTGTAGTTAATTTTAGGCTTTGTATTCAACTAGTATATCTATAGAAAACCTTGCACATTAAACCTTATTGATCTGCAAAACGAGCGCACCATGTCTCCCTGGTATTCCCACTAATCACTAAGCGTCCAGTATCAACAGAACTACTTACCCGTGTGAAGAAGGGGTTTACAGTCTGGCCTTAAGTCTACAAATGGAGATAGTAATATTGACCCCTCCTTTTCTATAGCACTTTGAAACCTACTGATGAACGGTGGATTTACACAGCCGGGCATTATTATGTACTTGTATTGCGATAGGACCCAGCACTCAGGGATCCATTCTGGCACTCTACCAACATATGACAGAGAAATGGTTCCTGCCGCAAAGAATTTACAATCTAAGTGTAGGAGAGGTGGATGCAGATAGAGGGAACACAAAGAAGCAGACAATGCTGGATGATGCATGATAAATTGTGGACACAGGACATGAGCCACCCAACCATTGCTGAGTTTTTTGTAAGCTTCCAAGCAGAGAAGAATTTTAAGGAGGGATTAGGAAGAGGACAATAAGGTGCCTTCCCTAAGTTTTACAGAGAGCTTCTGCCATGCATAAGAAGTGGCGCCCGTTGGAAAATTGTACAAATGGGTGGTTCAGGGCAGGCACCACATGTCTAAGAGAGGTGAAACTCAATATCTTAATACCATATAAGAAATGACAGGTAAGGCAGTGATAGGCCATGAAAGGCTTTTGAAGTGAAGACAAAAAGTTTATGTTTGATGCAGTGAAGAATAATGTTAACATTAAACTCTTCAAGCAGGAACTATTTATTATACTAATTTAGCTGCAGTGCTAAAAAGAAAATATTTCCCAGCTGTATTCATTACATCTAACAGAAAAGTTGCTAGATCCTGAAATTAGCAAAGTGCCTACATATATTTAATTACTAACAGATACCTTGGATTTGTGGTTAGGAAACAGTTAGCCATTCCTAAGGTATGTTTTCCACAATACAGTTCCACTCTGAAACATTTGCAGAGTCTGCTGATCCATAAAATGTACTATTGAAATGGTTTGTTTTGGCAAGGATCTCAATTTTGTCCAGTATACTAATGGTGTCCGTTAATACACCATTACATACATCGTTAACATTGCTGGCAACTGGGATTTCCCTTGAAGAAAAAAGAATATATGTGTAAATCATAGTTATTGTCTGCCTAGCAATATCAGTCATCACGCAGGGAAGCACTTCCTCTAGTTCTCAGCCCACAAGAAACATTCCATGATTTGAATGTCTCTCATGTGGCAGTGGAACCCCACACATCACAGTAGGAGGAAAATTATATTTGGGCTGTGTAACAGGGCGGCCTGCCCTTTTAAGGGGTAGGAGGCATGGGGCTGGCTAGTCCCTTTTTAATTAGCCCTACCCCACCACACATGGGTTCAGTGAAGGACTGAAAATGGAAGGAAGTCTTCTTTTGTCAAGACTAAATCATGTCAAACCAACCTAATACCCTTTTTCACAAGGTAACAAGCTTTGTAGATGGGGAGAAGTGGTAGAAGTGCTATATCTCAGTTTTAGTAAGGCTTTTGATACTGTCTCATGTGACCTTCTCATAAACAAACTGGGGAAAGACAGCCTAGCTGAACCTACTATAAGGTGGGTGCACAGCTGGTTGGAAAACTACACCCAGAGAATAGTTATCAATGGTTCACAATCAACCTGGAAGGGTATATTTAATGGGGTCCTCTACAGATAAGTCCTGAGTCTGGTTCTATCCAATATCTTCATAAACAATTTGGATAACAGCATAGAGAATACATTTATAAAGTTTGCAGATGATATTAAGCTGGGAGGGGTTGCAAGCACTTGGGAGAACATGAGTAGAATTCAAAATGATCTTGGCAAACTGGAGAAATGGTCTGAAATAAATAGGATGAAACTGAATAAACACAAATGCAAAGTACGATACTTAGGAAGAAATAATGAACTGCACACATATAAAATGGGAAATGACTTCCTAGGAAAAGAAAAAGGTCTGAGGGTTATACACACTAAATATGAATCAACAATGTAATACTGTTGCAAAAAAAAAAAAAAAAAAAAAAAAAAAAGCAAACAGTCTGGGTTATATTAGCAGGAGTGTTGTAAGCAAGACATGAAAAGTAAATTCTTCCACTTTACTCAGCACTGAGAAAGCCTCAGCTGGAGAACTGTGTCCAGTTGTGTCCAGTGTGTGTGTGTCCAGTACCACACTTCAGGAGAAATTGGAGAAAGTCCAGAGGAGAGCAACAAAAATCTTTAAAGGTCTAGAAAATAGACCTATGAGAAAAGATTGAAAAAACTGGGTTTGCTTAGTCTGGAATAGCAAAGATTGAGGAGAGACTTGATAAGTACATAAAAGTTTGTTATAAAGAGCAGGGTGATAAATTGTTCTCCTTAACTACTCAAGACAGGACAAGAAGTAATGGTTTTATATTGCATCAGGGGAGATTTAGGTTGGACATTTAGGAAAATTTCCCAACTGTAAGGGTAGTTAAACACTAGAACAAATTGCCTAGGGAGATTGTGGAATATCTGTCATGGATAATTTTTAAGAACAGGTTAGAGAAACACCTGTCAGGGATGGTCTAGATAATGCTTAGTCCTGCCTCAGTGCAGGGGGCTGAATCAGATGACCTACAGAGGTTCCTTCCAGTTCCTCATTTCTATGAGTCCAACCTCAGCCGCTAACTCCTGTGGTAGGTCCTAAAACAAGGGACCAGGTTCCAAGAAGACACTCTGGGGCCAGTGCTCCACAAGGAGCCAGGAGCTAAAAAGGAGACTCAGCAGGACAAGAGGTTCAAGCCCAGAGAAGGGCTAAGATGTTTCAGTCAGGAGAGTAACTAGAATTTTATAAGGAGGGGCCCAGACTGACTGTTCCTACCTGCTTCCCAGCCTGATCCTGAGTGCTACAGGGGCCATTGCAGCCCCCTCTATTCTTCCCTCCCCTAGCACATGCAAGCCGTTTACATGGAAGGACATGCAGGGTTGGCAACAGAGATCTGTCCTCACAATTTGGAGGTGCTAGGCCCCCCCATAGCTCTGCTGCCCCTTGAAGACTGGCAGCATGCGGAAAGCAGACCCAGCTGCCATGGAGCAAGGCAGGGGTCTCCCCTGGGGCCCCAAGCCTGGCTGTAGACTCTGCAGGGCCTGCCACGCCCCCCAGAAGCCAGGTCCCAGCGGCAGAAATCATGGCCTGTGGCTTCCCCACTCATGGAGGCAGCCAAGTAGGGGCTAAGCTGGCTCCCCCCAGTGGCTCAGGAGTTCCTGGCAAGGGAAAGCTTCAGCACCGTGATTCCTGGAGGTGGGAAACTCAAGACAGGGTGGGTGGGCCCTGAAATGGCTGCAGTCAGGCTCAGAGTCCTGGGGGGAGCCTCTGCTCAGCACCTCGGCAGCCAGGCGCACTCCCTCTCCACGTTGATGCTGTCTCAAGCAGCTACTGCTTCCAGCTGCTGCCTCTGCAATCTGTGCCCAAGGACTGTAAACCCCTTTCGGGGAAGCACCTAGCACACAGCTGGCCAGTCCTTTCCAGAAGGGCTCAGCACTTAGAATCAGGACTTGATTTTCAAAAGAGCAAAAACTAAAACACGTGGCCAGATTTTTGAAAGAGCCCAGCACGTTGGTTGTCGAGCTCTTGAGAATCTGCCCATAAAGTAGCACGTAATGGGAGCTCATGGGTGCGGAGTGCTTTTTGAAAAGCCAGCCCTGATTTAGGTGTCTAAATGAGTTTGCAATCAAATTAGGTGACACAAGTATTTTTTTTTTTTTAAACGCCGGCCTCAGATGCTGAGCATGTGAAAAATCTAGACCCAAATTCTTTTTAAAAACTGGCTAACATCAATAATAAATGCAACAGTAACACTACCAACAAGCCTGTCAGTAGATATGACTCATGAGCAAGATTATCCATGATTACTTTTTATAAAATGTGTTCATATAAAACATTTACATTCTCCAATAGAATGCGACCTTCCTTTATTCTGAAAGGTAAAGGCCACTTTAAAAATAAACCTTACAGATCACATCCCCCTCTTTCAGTTCCTTATTAAGAACTCGCTGGGTCTGAACTTAATTTCATGCTACGTTATAATGTTCTGACATGGATCTTACTATTTCCTTATAAAGAGAAAAAACAAACATGGTAAAGGCCGGAGAAACACAAATTCCCTGCAGATTTGTGCCTTACTCATTTCTCATTTTTTTAAATGTTCATATTTATATTTAACCTCTGATTTCCCTCCTGGCTCCACACACCACTGTTCTGGGCTACTTATTTAAAGAGGCATACTAGAGATTACAGCTATGACCTGTAGTATTTTCAGGCCCTGCTGAAAGCCTGCAGTCTATTTTCCAGACTCGTAAATCGCCAGTAAAAAGTGTTTCATTATTCTGTCCAGGCAATGTGGAATATCTGAGCTATATATCCTCACTGAAATTTCCTCTCTGGGCCATTCGGTAGGCAGGTAACATTTTGCATTTCAGATGTCACCTTAAATTTCTCTACCAGCCCATTCCTCTTGCAACAATTGAAAAATACTCATAGGCCCGGTCTACACTAGAAAATTAGGTCAGCATAACTACATCACGCAGGGGTGTGAAAAATCCACACACCTAAGCAGCGTTCCTACACAGACTTAAGTCCCCATGTAGACAGCGCTAGATGAATGGAAGAATTCTTATGTCAACCTAGCTACCACCTCCCAGGGAGATGGATTACCTACACTGATGGGAGAACCTTTCCCATCGGCGTAGGTAGTGTCTACGCTGAGGCACTACAGCAGTACAGCTGCAGTGGCACCGCTGTAGTGTTTTAAGTGTAGACAAGTCCTTAATCTCTTTTGAGTCCAGTATGATAAATTGTGACCTTAGCATAATGCAGTAAAGAATATTTTATTCTCCTTTCCCTTGTAAGCAGAACAATATAGTAGCCGTGCCCTCCTCCTGTAAATTCAAGACACCAGAAAATTAAGCATGGTTTAAAAAGTGGCTTTGTAGTACATGGCAATAAAGTGCATGCTTCCTCTACCAAAAACAGGCATTTGTCAGTTGCAAGGTGGTCAAATCAGCAATGGGCTCAAGCTATATAATTCAGATCTGGATCCAAACTACTACAATGAACTAAGTGACCTCTTGAGGTGCCTTCCCACCCCACCTTTCTAGCAGATCTGTGATCTTCAGAAAAGGGGATTGGAATCTGGACCTTTTATTCCACTTCTCGAAGGAAGAATTTACTCTTGCGTGAACTGCCTATCTCCTCATATAGTCCCTCATATGGAGGACCCCTCAAAGGCTCATTTTGGTTGGGATAAGCACACAGAAGTTTGTGTGCTTGTGTGAACCTTCATAGGATCACAAGTGTTATCTGGCAGTCTCACAAGAACAGACTTTCACTTATGTCTATGGGAGTTTCCCCTGCAGAAAGCTTGCGGGGTGGGGACTGATGGAAACTGAGGGTGATGAGCACTTCTCAGGAAGTGCTCAGCATCTCACAGCATCAGGTCCTGTCTTTGGAGAAAGCATCTCAAGAAAGAAGCAGCCCACATAAAGAATCACTGAGAATTTGAGCATAACATCCAGTATTGCATCCTGCCCTTAGCCAATCAAGAAGCACACCAGTGTCACAGAAATGTATCTTTTTAAAATTATGATGTTCAACCTTTGTATCCCACAACAATGTGCATCAACTCCCTCAATAAGGCAATACCTTATTACCAAATTCCCAGAGTTTAAGCAATAGCCACCCTGGGCACACACCAGTGCATGAAGTTCCCTCGTCATGGGAGCTTAAGACAATTAGAAATTTGAACATCAGCTTGACCAAACCAAAGACTGAGATGAACTTCCAAAGGCTTTAGATCAGTGAAAACTCTGAATCATTAAATCAAGGGAAGCTCATTGAAAAAATGTTTGCCGCTGTAATTAATTCTGAAGGATCTTCATGAGAGCAGGTTGCCCCTCAAGGGCTCACCATGTTTGATCAAATGCCAGATAAAGTTGGGTGGGGATCCACCCCACCAGTGGTACAAACCTTGAAGAACCCTAATGTTGTATTTCATTCACATTTGGCTGGATACTGTCCCTGGAACCTTCAAGCACATTCCCATTTCATGGTCACTTTCTTCATTGTACAGCAAGTACTTCCCTTTTTGTCCTGTGCTCTCAGCAGTTCTCAGGTCGTCAGCTCTCTCTTTAACAATCCAAAGCCTACGTGCTTGGGAAGCTCTACTGCTTTTTAAAACAAGTCATTTTTTTTTCGGAAAATGTCGACAATCTGGGTCTGGTTGACCACAAAATGAAGATAAAGCAAAAATTCTGACTGTTGTAATCAGTTGTTCCTGTTTCCTTCAGCGAGTATCAGTTTGATGGATGATACCCTGGCAGTACTCAACATGGGAGCAACAGTCCAAGTGTCAGACTTGTTTGTAAGAAACAAAAAGTCCTTCTCAAAATAGTGAAATTTGTCATAAAACTGCATACTGAGTTATAATCAATCGGTCCTGTCTTCTTCTGCTGTTTCTCTGTGTTGTTTATCACAAACCAAACATCAGCCTTGACTAGTTTGCCAAGACAAGCTTCCCTACTTCCCACAGGAGTGTAGGTTTGCAAAAGTGAATTTTGAGGAAAATCATGACCATAACACAAATCACAGGAAATCAGGTGTTTTAGGGCTGGTTTAGGGCCCAGTGCCTGATGGTGTAAACCTCTCCCTCCTCCCTGCCCTGAGAAATAGGGACCAGGAAAGGGTTTAAAAAGCAGATAAGGCCGTAATAAGCATTGCCATGCTACATCTGGGGAAGGTGTATCTGAGAGGAGACATTTGAGCTGGTTCCATTTGATTTCCCTGTTCTAAGAGCCCTAGAGGAAGTCCTGAGGGCTCAGGGTCCAGGAAGGGGTTCCAAACATGGTGGGACAAGAGTTTTGACTTATGGCTGGGGACTTGGGACTCTAATACTCCAAAAAGCATGCAAGTGAACATGACATGGCATGAGGGCAGGTCACAAGAAGTAGTTTACAACTGCACGGTCCAAGCAGTGGTCAGCAGGGGGTGGCAGAGGGGACAAACTTGCTACACCATGTCCAGCCAGGAGGGGGTGCACCAGCCAGTGAGTCTCCTGCACGTGGTAGAAAATACAAGCACCAGTAGCACCAATTCAGATATTTCTTGGTGGGGAAAGAGACAAATTCCAGTCCCCTTTACCACACACAGCAGGGCCCATGCTCCAGTCTCCTCTCACCCCCTTCCTCCTGCAGGGACCCTCTCTCTTACCCTCTCTCTTACCCACAAAGTGCATGAGGTAGTCCACCAGGAGGTCGTGTTCCCTGCACTCTGCCATACAGGAACATACTCCCCATGCACCAAGTTCCAACGCCTTTTGGCCCAGCCACTGCTGCCTGGTCAGAGGGGGGCAGCCAGGCCAAATTTAAGTGGCATTGCAACCGTGTGTGCCACGTCACAATGCCACCCACTAAAATTTGTCCAGCTGCCCCACCATCCATACAGAAAGGCAGCTGGGTAAAATTTCAGGGGCACTGTGGCCATTCAGCTGGACAGATGCTCCAGGCCACTCCAGCAGCAGCCATACTGATTGAGTACAGGATCAAGGCGTTAACATGCGTGGGCCATGGCTCCCACAGTGCTGCAAGCTACAGAACTTTGAGCAAGTGACAAAACCTTGAGGGGGGAGGGTTGCTTCCCCCCTCCAGCTCCCGCTCATTGGTGCCACTGGCATGCCCATCACTCCTGAATTAAGGGAACCTGCTGCCAGTCAGTGGTCTGAATGGAAGACTCTGAGCTAAAACACTGGAGGAGTGATGCTTCTGCTGCATGGCCCAGCTGCAGCAGCAGTCAGCTGCTCCTCAGCAAGAGTACGAGAAGACCCTTCTCCTGAAACAGATGCAGTAGGAGGTGCAATTCGCTGCCCACCAGCTCTTGCGGGCTGCAGAGGATTAATTGGGGGAGCCACTGGGGATGGATGAGTATAAAGCAACTACAAGGGATCCACCATTGGATCTCCAATCCCAGAGGGGAGCAAAATCACTAGGGTTCCTCAGAACAGGGTTTTTTAGCTGTGGAAAGAAGGTGGTTTTTCACTGGCAAGTCTATCTTTAAGAACCTGACTGAGTCAGCCAAATCCAGCCCTTGGCCTCGGCTCCCCAGAGAAGGAGTCAGACTCAACTAACAGAAGAAAAGGTCCAGCTGGCAATAAGATCCCTGAACGGAACATGACATGGCAATATATAGATCTGGCAACCCAAGTCACGGAAACGGGCTCCTCTGCTTGACTTGCTGGTCGTTGAAGTTCTAGTGGTTCAGGAGAGGAGGCTCCAGGCAGATGGGAACTATGAATACTTGCCTCTGGCATGGAGGAGGAGATGGTTCTTCTGGTCCATTGGGGGTGGGCTCTACAGATGGCATTTTCTTCACTTTTAGGATCCCAGAGCCCCAAATGTGGGAAAGCAGTTCTGGAAAAGTTGTGCTGGTGGAGTTTGTGAAATATGGTACCTCCTACAGACTAAGAAATATCCCATCATTTGAAGGGAAAGGTCTTGCTGCTAGAGGATATTAGCCCCTATTTAATAACTTATGAATTGGTGACCCAGACAGGAGATTTTAATTTTCAGGCTGATGATGGAATAAAAGGAGAAAGGTTGGAGGATGCTGTACTGCAGTGATAGGATACTAAGATATTGAAACAGCTCGCCCAGAAAGTAAGTCTGAAGGATGCATTCTTTTGTGAAGCAGCAGCTTCATCATACTCTCATTCTTGTTCCAAACTGGTTGATAATAGTGGGGCTTTGCCATCCAAGGTTTGTTTAAGGATGGGATTCAACTTTTTTAGAAGGGGGCAAGGGTCCACAGTTGCCGGGATCTAGGTAAAGAAAGGAATTCAGAGTACAGCTATTCTGCAATCTCTATGAAGGTCTTGGATCACATTCTAATTTGCATTTATCTGCATTTAGACTCCTCCATTACCTTTGGGAAAGAGTTGGAAACTAAACCTGAGATTGCTGGTGGGAAGTCACAAGTGTTGGGGCCAGCATCTTCCTGTCAAAATTTGCCACAGCTGAAAATGTATCTGGCTTCTATCCTTCACTGGCAGCCTGGTGGGAGCAAAGGAAGATAGACATTTAGAAACTTCTTTTTGCAATGGTCCAGACATGTTCAAAGGGACAGGGGCTTGGTGGACAGCCATGACAGAAGGAGGGTAGGGCAAGAGGTCTTCACCTTGAAGACTGCAGAGAGGGAGTGCCGCAGAGAGTGGTTAAAAGTTCTATGGGCTGTGATGAATTATGGGAAGTTCCCAAGGAGGGGATAATGGGGTATGGAAAGGGGACTGCTAACTCCTCCAAATTAGCTGCTGAACAGGGCAAGTTGTGGGCTGCTTGCTACACCCTTTTTGTCTGCAGTAAGGGAAGATGGGTAGCCTGAGAAATGCTGGGCTTGAGGGACAAGAAAGAGACATACGTACACACCACGAAGGGATGCTTTCAATCCTTTCTGATTACTACTCAGGTCTGAAGATTGTCTTCAAAGGACAGCAAGAATGACAGTCCTGGGAGCAGAAGGCCAGAATAGCAGGGAAGAGAGACTACTGAGGGCAATATCGTTCTAGGGATTTTAAATATTACACAGAAGGACTCGAGAACAGGAAGATAGTTTGCGGGCTCAGGTCACCTATAAAGAAGTAGCTTAGACAATTTTGGGCTTGAAGAAAGGGGTCTCTCTGGGCTTAGATGACCTAACAAGTGAGCTCAGCCAGTTCTTCTTGTGCTTGTTTGCTAGAATGTTAACTGGGATATCTTCAACAAGAGAAACGAGAGGAAATTTGAAGGAATCTTAATAAAGGGATTCTCATCTTGCTGGCCATGCAGGAGACACAACATCCCTGGCCATAACATCTGGAGGTCTCTTGCTGGCTCAGTAAGAATTACAAAATCCTGGCCAAAGCACCACTTCAGAGACTGTCTCGAGTGATGAGTGCTCTCATTCAACCATCCCAAACAAGTGCAGGAAAGGGCAGGCTAATTGCTGGCTCGCTAGCAGACCTCAGTGAGGTTTCTGAAGCCAGGGAGAGAAGACAGCGGGAAGGGTTTATGAGCTCCCTGGAGCAAAGAAAAGTTTTTGCTTGTGTTTGCACATAATTATTTATGGGCTATGCTACAAAAATGTGGATTCTTCAACCTCTGAACTCTAAGGCCACCAGTGTTCCACCAGTGAGTGGGTGGCTAGGGTCAAGGCCTATTTCTTTACAATCAAGGGTGAGACAGGGATGTGCCTGCTGATCCATCCTTTATATGTCTGCTGTGGATTCTCTGATTCAGCTGTTGGCAGAAAGGGAATGGGTCAAAGGGGGGGGATTCCTTTCACATTGCAGGGTCACCAGCTTAAGGGCAGAAATAATAAGAGATGGTTTTGCCTGAGTGGGTTTCTTTCTGTTTAATGCTTTTTCTAGCAGATACAGAAGACTGTGTTCGTTTAGGAGGCATCTTTCCCTAGTGCAGGGCAAGGATTATTTATTTATTTCTATGTCCTTTGATACAGTTTTCTCTGCCTTTCACACACTTGTTTGTTTTTCTGGGTGTTTTGTGGTTACTGTATAAACATCGGGGCTATTGTTTTGGTCCCTTGGAAGAAGCTTTGTGTGTGTTGCCAATGTCTCTTGTGATGTAATGTTTGTGAGAGTACCAATAAAGGAAATCAAATCCATCACTGGGGGCAGCTAATTAGTCATGGGTGGAGGCAAAGCCCACCTCCCTTAAGGGCCATCCCACCTCTTATAAATGTGTGTTGTAAGGGAATTTAATTAACTCTTGGGTACTTCATTCCTTTCCTCTCCTACAAAGGCCATATTGTACCTTCAATTTTCCCAATGGCTTGAAATAGAGAGCCCTGTTTCAAAGTCAATAGCACAATATGGCATCTAGTTATCCCTGTAGTCTCTGTTTTCTATATAAAATTTCACAGATGTTGTCTCTCTCCAGACACACAACTCAGAGAGGCAGTCCAAATTATTCATTTTAGTTTGTTGAATGGAGGTACATCATGAGGGAAGTGGCACTTCAGGGAAAATCAGGGCCTAACTTACCCATGATGACTCTGGGAACTGCATCTGGAAGCACTTAGGGTGCTCCTGGTGATGGCTTATTAGCCAATTAGCAATGAAGCATTCTGAGCTCTATATGGAGATTTTCTGAGCAGCAGAAGAAGGAAGCTACTCAAATAGGAGGAAGGAATGAGGAGAGTTCTCTCCCTGGAGAAGGCCTAAGACTTCTACAGGCTAGAAAAGACCAATAGGGGTTGGATCCCTAGGCTGGGTCTTGGAAAAAACAGGGAGATCCCCAAGGGAAATTGTCAGATTCCCTGGGGAAGGGAGACAGTAGAGGAAATCCTGTTAGTCCTGGGAATACAACTAGCAGGTGTCTCTAGACAGGAGAGGCCTACAGTTCAAACCTGGATCTCGAGGAGGGAGCAGGAAGGTGGAAAGTCCTCTAAGAAGAAGTATATTCCTGGGGAAAGGACAAGAAAACAATCCTGGAGAGCATATGCTCCCTGGGAGCGCGTAGCCAATGAAGAAGGACTTGGAATGTGAGACTAATACTCCAGTGTGGACAGGGAGAAGCAACTGACACCAAAAAGGCAAAGGTCCTAGTGACTGTTTTTCAATGAGACAACAACAAGAATCTTGTGAGATAAACCAGAGACAGACTGTTTTTATGTTAGTTTCTGTTATTGATGAATAAAACGCTCTGCACAATGGGCTCTAAAAGGTAAGTCTGGCTCAGGACTGATTTATACAGGCAAACAGAGAGGAGCAGCAAATGCCAAGAGGGCAAGGGATGGTGGCAGGGGAATAGTAGAGATTGCAGGAGAGTGCACAAGGGATTTCTCTCTCTGTAATAGCTACATCTGAACTGAGTAGACAATGGCAGCTGCTTTCTAGATGTGTATTCACTAAAAGAAAATGAGAAGTTACACAGCAAGGCACGCCACAACAGATGTTGGAGGAGATTTTAGAGGCACAAAGGGGCCTTCTCTGCTGTTATCTTTTTTTTTTATCAGTTTGAGATCTACCAGTCTAGGCATAAAGTGCTTCATATATTAAGGCTAGTGGAACCATTTTGATCACCTACTCTAACTTCCTGTATACCACAGTCCAGAGGTTTTCACCCAGTGGTTCCTGCCTAAAGCTCATAACTTCTGTTTGAGCTGGAGTATACCTTCCAGCAAGACCTCCACGTGTGATTTAAAGACCCCTGGTGCTACTGCATTGGTCTACTAGTGCTTATGTGTGGTTGCAGTGTGATATTGATCAGTTATGCCATCTATAATATGTGCCTCCTTTGCAGTCTTGTAGGATAGTCTGCATAATATTAGCAAAGCTATTCACCTGTATACGCTCCACTCCACTCACTTGAGTGAAAGGAATTCTTAACTCTGTAGAACCTGTAACAGAGTACGTGATAGTTCTCTAGTATTGTACTGGACCCCTCGACCACTAGCTGGGTTCCAGGTGAGTGTGAATTGAAAGAGAAGCCAGGAGGCGAGGACTGAAATGAAGTGTCTTTGCAGTAGCGCATGTCACCAGCTTAGGGGAGGCAGATGCTGCTCAGGGAGGGCTCTAGCTGAATTAAAAGTTGGTTGAATTTATAGACAATATGATCTTGCCCCATTCCTTGGATACCCTGATGTCGCAATTTTCAGAAGGGGTTAGAGGGAGGTTAGGGAAGGAAGTGGGGGTACAGAGACTGATTTGGGAAGGAAAGCAGCTTAAAAGGAACAGAAGCAAACAGGCCGACAATATTGGATACTGTAGCTATTATTGAAATTTAAACTCGCTTGTTTGACTTTTTTTAATCTCATTTAATTGGCTTTCATGATTACTGGGCCTTTTTCCATTTAAAAATACCCCCTCAGAGCTCAGGCTTCATAATTTGCTCAGTCACAAATGGGAACAAGATGCACTTTCTAAATAGATTTTTTACTTTTTTTTTCCTCCCCAACAACGGAGTTAATGTGACCAGTTACGGAAAGCCAGTTGCTGGTTCATGCCTCCTCATTTCACTCAAGCTCCTTACCAGTGAGATTTCCATGAGCAAAGAGCTTACTGCTGAACATTAGCCTGAGCTCTGCATATTCCCACATTACACTCCTGCCCTGAAACATCAACCCTGACATGCAAAATTCAACATAAAGAGAGCGAGTTCTACATAATCTTCTCTCAGAGCCCGGCAGTAACACAGTGCCATGAAGTGGTTTCATGATAGCTGTGTGCAGCTGCCTCTGGACTGTAACAATAACACATGGAGTTTCCTATTTCTGTGGGTGAGTCTCTCTCTCTCTCTTGGACTCCTAGAAACTTGTTTGTCAAGACTGGAAGCCCCACAAGGGTAAGAGAGCTGAATGAAAAACTGATATTGAGCAGTTGCTATTCTGACTATAACCACGCTCTAAGGTTGCAAGATAAAGAGGTCGATGATGAAATAGGGCCCCCGAGATGTAAAGCTTAGATCTTGATCCAAATGTCCCCAGAGCCTGGTGGCGTTCTCACTAGTCTTGGGTTCCATATCAAACCATTACAAATGTCGGAGGCATCTTCAGAGCTCAGGTTCTGGTTCTCAATCCAAATTTTTAAGGGTCGTCAGACGCAAAGATGACTCTGAACTTCTGCAAGCCACCTTACCAGCAAACACATCAAACACGGCACCAGCTGCGTGACGTGAAGCAGGATCCACTTATGCAGCCTCTTCCCAGCCGGGAAAGTTTAGCTGCTTCTGTTTTGCTTTTAATCTTTAAAGTGATGATAATTGCTAGTCCTGCTGCAAAGAGAAGATGGCTCCATCAGTTCTGCCACGGGGGTAAAGCGAGAGTGGCACATCCAGTACAATTCACTGCTGAGAACACAGGCCGAGAACAAACACACGCTGCAGCATTCTGTAGACATGGCCTCTGGATTCTCTACTCCACTGCCTCAGTTTTCCACCAGTGCAACTCCACGGGCTCCGCATGGAACTGAGCATGCAATGTGTGCAGTGGAGAATCAGGCCCAGGATTTTGAAAGAGGGGGAAGGGCAGGAATTTTTCTGATGAGGTTTATATATCTTAAGAGCTCTGCTAGCATTGGGGATGGAGGGAGTGCCAATGTGAGGCCCTTTTTTAACAAGCCAAAACTATCCATACTATGGAGTGATTATTGGGGGTGGAGGGCAGGAAGAGTGTCCAAAGCTCTCCTGAGTGGTTTATTCCAGCAGGAGCCCAAAGGAAATGTTCTGAGACTGAGACTGACACACTCCTGGACTCAGGAGGGACCCCTCCCATCTTATGTTGGGGGCCTCTCTTCTCACAATGACTTGGACCAGCCCCTCAACTGGTGTGCATTGGCATAGCTCCATTGACTAGAACACACCTAACATCCTGTTTCCCACCATGCCCTAGGTTCAGTGTAAAATCCATGATGGATTCTCTGGCAGCAACCTCTTTTGGGATTGTCCCAAAGTCCTGGTCAGCAATCTGGAGGTGATGGCTGAGAGCCATTACATGACTCAGACTGGTAAATCCATAGAGACGTGTGTATTTAAGCCATAGAATCACAGAATCATACAATATTAGAGTTGCAAGGGACCTCAGGAGGTTATCTAGTCCAACCCTCTACTCAAAGCAGGACTATCCCCATGTGTCTTATCTCACATGGGTGCTGTGAGGCTTCACTGACTGTTTTAAAGCTCTTTCGGATCATTGGAAGAGAGAAAAGTGGTAAAGTGCAACATTATTATTTGTTCATCTCTTCTGTACTTCATTTCCATTGCTTTCCAGGGGACCTTTTTCGGTATTCAGATAATTTACTGAATAATAAAGCCCTCTATCAAAAACTATCAAAGGTAGATAAATAAATAAAGAAAGGTAAATAAAAATGTGACAACACAAAAAAGTGAAGACCACACAAGATTACGTCAGCAAATATGCTGAAGGAACGCGTGTAACACCTTCTCCCATAATGCCATAAGATGCCTCCAGCTGGATGTAACAAAAGTCTCATTGTATTTTCATAATCAAGGGGATTTTAACACTATTTTGAAAAATCACTGTTGATAAACACTGTGGCTGGCAAAAGCCTCATCAATGATCCCTATGAAACTCCAGTCTTAAATGGTAGAAGGTTAGAAAAACATCCTTTTGCAACCATTGCCTGAAATTGACTTAATAAACACCCATTAATCCCTTTGCAGCCTGCTCAGATGTTGCTAGTTATTTTAATTAGTAGAGATAAGTGAAAATATCAAACCACCGACTGGTTGATAATTTGTTGTTATATGTCATTTGTAAAGAAATGCCAGAGCACCGAAGTTCAGAGAGATTTCTGATCGTGAAGTTTGATGTAGCTCCATACAGAGATGGGACACAAAATTCAGATCTGAATTGGGGACCAAACTTCCGCAAAGTTCGCAGGTGTTTGGATGTGGAGCTTTGGATCAAACACAACTTCTAGTCATTTTTTACTTTTCTCAGGACAATAGGCACAAAAAGCCTAAAGACAGATTGTTGATTGCCAAAGACCAAATATTTTATTAGATTGCTGTTACCATCAGAAAAATGACAGTTTCTTACTGAACAAATCAGCTTCCCATGTATCTTTGAGTCCTTTCTGCGTATAGCTAGCTCAGCAGTGCCAATGCAGCTACGGGAGAGCAAACCACATTCCTTTCTAGCTCACTTCACTCTGCCTCACTGCACAATCTCCATTACTGGTGATGATGATTAAAGATAGGCTCAGATACAGATCTGGATCAAAAACTGAAGCAGGCTGTGGATGTTGGTTCTAATCTGGGCTTTTTACTGAAGACAGAATTGAGCCACAAACTCTGAATATAAACTTTGAGCAAGTTTGGTGGGTGGGATTCAGAGATCCAAGGTTCCACCTCAATGATGATAAGAGACCAGATAAACACAGAATGTTGAGTCAGGGTTGCATACACCATCAGAAATATATAGACATCATCGTTTAAGTAGTGAGCTGAGGAAACTTGATCCATATATTTGCCAGGAAGAGAATAAATATGAAATCCAAAATGTGGATTTCAAACACACTTCTGTTTCATCGCACTTCTTTTTCACTTTTTCACACTTCAACATACTTCTTTTTCAAAAACACTTCTGTGTAAAACCAGAATTTCAGTAATCTACTCTAACAACTGATTATGGGCTATGTTTAAAAAGCTTGAATTAAACCTTACATAAGAGAACTTTGTTTCCCACACTCAACATTTGTATGTCTAGGTCCAACAGCCGGTTGGGGTCTGAAAGTTGGGATATGACAAGACACCTTACTCAGTGACTCGCCAAGCTTGATCATATTATGTTCCTCCATCTCATCGTTGTTTTACAGATGAAGCCTCGGTGCTATATTACGGTATATTGTTTGAGAGACCTAGCACTCCAAGAATCTCTAGTATAGAGCCATTCAGATGGAAGTAGGACTTTCTACTGATAGTAGGGTGATGAGATGTCCCAATTTATAGAGACAGTCCTGATATTCGGGGCTTGCACAGGCACCTATTTCCACCCATCCTGATTTTTCACATTTTGCTATCTGGTCATCCCATCTGGTAGAGATATTGGGCTCCTGCTGATCCTCCCACTTACACTGGGTTTTAAATTGCTGTAACTCCACTGACTTCAGCAGAGTTGCTCCTCATTTATGCTGATGTAGGTGTCAATGTAGTACGTCAGACACACTGCCTCAGGTGTAACAGTTACGCACAGGTTACAGAATGAATTTGGCCAGAGCCTTCTTAACAATGTGATTATTTTCTCCTTTGTCTTTGCATTTTTTATCCAGTAAAAGGTGCAGAGGAGGACTTGATAAATAGCAACATTAAGTATATACTTGATATGAATGGAGCAGGTTACACCAGATGAGGATAGTGTCCTTACCGATTGAGTTCCACCAATTTTATATAGGTGGAAAATGTTGATGAAATTGGCAACAAGATCCCAATGTCTGAAATAAAGGGCACAATGCACCCTGCCTCTTTTGTAGATTTCATCACCGCTTTGTACAGCTTTTCATTGTTTCAGAAGTCTTTAAACCATATAATATACACAGCATTCCAATGAGCTGCAGCCAAGCGTCGGGTCAGGATCGCTCTAACCTTGATAAAGAACAGACAAAGCGTCCAGAGATTTTTCAGGCCAAAACTAATTTTTCATACCGTGCTTATGAGGGAGGAAGTCGCCGATAAGCGAGTTTATACAAAGCACAAAGCACCGTAGTGTGCGAGTATCTCCAATGATTGACACCATTGTCTGATCCAGCACATCCAAGCTCGAGAGACTTGGGGACGAGCCATGCTGCAAAACTCCTGCAGAAAGCTGACCACAATGTGTTCTTTTTCAAAGCTGTGAAAGCACAGAGCTGAGTATTTCCTGTTGATACCTGCTTTAGAGCTTGGCAGGCGCAGAGCTAACGAAGCTGAACAACTGGCCTGTGCAGTAGAGAGGGTTAAAATGGCTTCAATGCAGTGGGCTGGCTCCATAGCTCCTGTTGGTGTGTGGCTTATATGGGAAGCAGGTGCACAAAAAGGGTGCACAAAGGGTGTGAATGGGTTTGCTGTGGTTCTGGTTTGTAGCAAACAGGGAAGCGTGAATACTTCTAAACAGAAGAAACCACGAAACCGCTCTTCCCTATCGGAGCCCTAGCTGCACCCGATCTCCTTTGCTGAGGACAGGCACTGAGAAATGAATCACAGGCTCACGTGTACACCTGCACAGAAATAAGGATCTGCTGCTGCTGTAAATATGAAGAAGAGCTGGTCAGAAAGAAGTCACACGCCATTTTGGCATCCATCCACGTGGCATCTGACATGCAGAGCTCTTGGGCCAAGTTTGTGCAGCTGGATGCTGTGCAGCGAATACCTGCTTTTCATGTTTAGTGGGACTGTGGAAGCTACTTATTCTGGTTCTAGGTACTTGGGAGCGAAATCTCAGCCCCAGTGACATCAGTAGGAGTTTTGCCGTTGATTTCACGAGGATTCCAGCCATGCTCTTTTGTGTCGCACCCCATTTTTGCTTTCTCAGGTGCCCCCATCAGTATGGGGAAGGAACTGGGAGGGCTGGAAGAACTGGGAAGATTTCGTCAATATTTCCAGGACACAAATGACTGCTTAGTCTTGCTGTGGGCCTGATTCTCATTTACATTAATTCCTTTACATCACTCTGACAGTATAAAGGGGCATTAAACTAGCTTTAAATTACATCTATACCTACTTTCAGGATCCTTTACACTGCCAGAGTGACACAGAGGTGCCTTAGTGTGAATGAGAATCAGGCCTGCTGGCTCTGGGTTTATGTTTTTCTGCCCTCCTGGAGCGTGTTGTGTGTCTTCTAAAAGGCAATTCAGCAAGGCCACCCCGACTGTCAATCCTTCATTCTTCAGTTGACCTTTTGTTATTCGTACTATCAGCATGCTTGGAAGACACAAGCATGACTGTGTTAGGGACTATACAAACACATAGTGAGACACTGTCACTGCCTCCCAGAGCTTCCACTCCACGGGCCTCCTTCGAAACCCATAGAAGTCAATGCAAAGACTCCAAGATTCCAGAGCCATTGACTTCAGTGGGCTTTGTATCAGGACCTAAGTGACTTTACGTAACAGGGTATTTAACCAGTCAGTCTGGATCCAGCTGAAAAAGCTGCCACCCTGCTTTCTCTCTCCCTTGGTATAATTTATTTGCCAGGATCCCCTGCCACAGATTTTACACTCAGAATTAGAAGCAGATCTGCTCCAAATTTCTCCCTATTTTTACTCTGCTCCATAGGCTCAAATGCTATAGCGATGAACATAGTATAAGTGGCTAGATAGATTAGATACACCACCTCACCATGCTCCAGTCCAAATGCAAGGCATACTTCTTCAACACTTCTTTCCCTCCCTGAAGAACAGCACAAGAGCATCTTAACTTACTCAAAACAAGCAAAGAAAGGGGGAGAGAAGTGATGACACAGATTGCATACACAATTTCCACTACGCATACAAGGATAAAAGGGGAACCATAATTGGTGGATATTAGACTTATTTTATGTCCTGATTCTGGAAGGTGTTCAGAAACTATGGAGAAGGGTATGGTCTATGCTTCATTAATGGTCTGGAGGATGGAGTAGATTGCACCCTCAGCAAGTTTGCAGATAACACTAAGCTGAGGGAAGTGGTAGATACGCTGGAGGGTAGGGATTGGATACAGAGCAACCTAGACAAATTGGAGGATTGGGCCCAAAAAAATCTGATGAGGTTCAGCAAGGACAAGTGCAGAGTCCTGCATTTAGGACAGAAGAATCCCATGCACTGCTACAGACTGGGGACCGACTTCCTAGGCAGCAGTTCTGCAGAAGAGGACCTGGGGGGTTAGAGTGAACAAGAAGCTGGATATGAGTCAACAGTGTGCCCTGGTTGCCAAGAAGGCTAACAGCATATTTGGCTGCATTAGAAGGAGCACTGCCAGCAGATCAAGGGAAGTGATTATTCCCCTTTATTCAGCACTAGTGAGGCCACATTAGGAGTACTCTGTCCCGTTTTGGGGCCTCCTGTTACAGCAAGGATATGGACAGATTGGAAAGAGTGCAGCGGAGGGCAACAAAAATGAGTAGTGAGCTGGAGCACATGACTTATGAGGGGATGCTGAGGGAACTAGGCTTGTTTAGTTTGCAGAAGAAAAGAATGAGGGGGGATTTGATAGCAGCCTTTAACTACCTGAAAGAGGATTCCAGGGAGGATGGAGTTAGGCTGTTTTCAGTGGTGGTAGGACTAGGAGCAATGGTCTCAAGTCACAGTGGGGGAGGTCTAGGTTGGACATTAGGAAACAGTTTTTCCCTAGGAGGGCAGTGAGGCACTGGAATGGATCCCCTAGGGAGGTAGTGGAATCTCCATCCTTAGAGGTTTTTAAAGTGTGGCTTGACAAAGCCCTGGCTGGGATGGTTTAGTTGGGGTTGGTCCTGCTTTGAGCTGGGGGTTGGACTAGATGCCCTCCTGGGCTCCCTTCCAGTCCTAATCTTCTATGATTTTCTGTGTAAAACTCAGAATAGAACGGAACCCCCGTGGCACAAAGGTGACTTACACCCACCTTTTTGCCTCCCCTGCCTCTCCATCTGGCACTGGGCTTCACCTTAGGAATCATGTCTCAGAAATGCAATGCACGATCTGCTGTTCAGTGTCTGTGTGCCTTAGTCACTGGTTGATTCAAACCAGGTCATCTTGGTTTTTTACCAGAAGATGAGATAAGCAAAAGCTGGACCTGGAGACGTGCAGTTAGTGTAGTTCAGCAGTGAACTGGCTTTGGTTTGTTCTTTAGGAGAGGGGCTCTGTGGGAAAAGAGGAAACAGAGGAGTTTCTCTTTTTTCATGGTTGATGGAAGGGGTCAAAAAAATACTGCACACATTGTGGGGAAGCGGTGGAGTACTGAGGGTCTCCGGCGCCCGGGGGCCAAGCCTACATTTGTGCCCCCCCACCTCATGCCCCCCACCGTGCAGGGCAGGAGGGGTCCCAGCGCTGCCCCAGGGAGGGGATCTGTACCTGTACATGATAGAGGCAAAAGGTGTAGACTTTCCTAAAGAAGGACACAATCTTATTACTTGTGCATCATACGGACTTTAATTAATGTGGATGCTAAAATGTATTCCCAGGGGTTAGCAAATTGAGTGTCATCTTGCCCAGATATGTTTACCCTGACCAGTCTGGCTTCCTTGCTGATGGGATAATATCAAAAGAACTCTGAATTTGATCTATAATGTTAATTCTAGAGATTCTGTCCCGTTAGAAGCAGAGAATTCTTTAGAAGCAGAGAAAGCCTTCAGCTGACTACAGTGGGAGTGTCTCAGTTCATCTCAGAGTATCTGGTTTATTATTGTACTTTGTATTCAATTACTTTATTATGTTTGACTATAATTCAGGGAACTCTGTATGATTAGCTTAAGCAAGTTAGCATCGATAAAGTAGGCTTGTGACCTTCGGCACAGATAAATGACCTAACGGTCACCCCTTTGGATTCTGGGACACTAGACACGTGTACCTAAGAAAGTTGCAACTGGACAGT
The DNA here is from genome assembly GCA_007922155.1 of Mesoclemmys tuberculata. Taxonomy (NCBI): domain Eukaryota; kingdom Metazoa; phylum Chordata; order Testudines; family Chelidae; genus Mesoclemmys; species Mesoclemmys tuberculata. Next base: position 2,082,979 of record ML675643.1, read on the forward strand.
GACCACAGGGAACACTGCAGGAACATGGAAGTAACAACTTTACATCAGTTGAGGCAAGAAGTGGCCGGCTTGCGAATGAACTAATTGGCATTCATATGTATGGCTGTGCTAGCCTATAGAATAAGGGCACCCCAATATTATGTGGGCGAGGAAGTTAGATTTGGATGTGGAAGGCTGAGCATGAGCATGAATATTCAGGATAGTGCTGAGGTCCTATGAGAGGGCAAACCACCATGCGGAGGGAGCTTTTCTTCTTCTCTAGCTTTTGAGTTTCTTAGCTGTCTGTTGTTCACCTGGTTACTCGGCATATGATGCTTCAGCTCTATTATTCACCACCAGTCTTGGACATTGATTGAAGAAACTGGACCATCAGATTCATTTGGCATGCCAGAGGTGAGGCTGGTCTTTTGTCTTTTACCACCCAGTCCCCCAGGAAGGGCATGAGGATGCTAAATCTAGGAGTTTCTGTAAAGAATGATGCCACAGGAATCCCCAGTCCCCTTTTGGTTCTGTAGTTTGGAGTTCTGGCTATTTCGCTTATTTTAATAAAAGTCTCTATGGCTGTGTTTGGTCCTCAGTGTGAGTGTTCTTGCCATTCACCCCAAGAATCCTTCCACGATATTGAACTCACTATATTTAATTCTGTGTAGCCTGATTCCAGGACAAAAACCTTATCTTCTGATCAAACCAACTGGTGAGCCTGTATAATAATATTAATCTCTAATCAGGCAACACCTTTCATTTGCTTTGGCAATGGAGCCATTTGCAATAAATGTGAAAAATAGCCCTGTAGTAAAGGGCATCAAAACATCTTCTGGATTAGAACTCAAAATAGTTCTGTGTACTGATGATGTTTTGTTATATTTGCAGGATCCAGAAGCCCTATTAAAAGTATAGAACAATTGACTTTGGAATTTGGGCAGGTATCAGGCTTGAAAAGAAACTACAATAAATCTGAAATTTTAGGAATTAATGTTCCTGAAAGAGTCCAAAAAACTGTTGTAAGCTACATACATTTAAATGGGTAAAGGAATCTTTAAAATATTTACGAATAAATATTGTGAAAAACAAAAATCTTTTTAAGGCAAATTACCCTTGACTGTGGAGGAATTGAAGAAATATGAAATTTCTCGGCTAGCTAGGGCAACTTTGATAGAGATGAATGTCTTCCCAAAGATATTATTTTTATTTCAGTGCATCCCTGTTGGTATCCCAGAGATGACTAAAAACATGGCAGGCTGTGCTACTAAAATTCATATGGAAAACTCGGGTTGCCAGTTTTGGTTGGACGTATTCCTAGAGGTTTCATCACATGACAAACTTCAATTAAAATGAAGCTTTAATTCCTTGAGACTTCAGGACAATCCTGGAGGTTTGGCAATGTTCGTGGAAACCTAAAAGACAATGGGTGAGTTCTAAAGTTCTGTTGAAGCCTACAAAGTGGGGGTGGACTAGCTTTCTCTAATTTTACTTATTATGGTTATTAATCACAATTAAAAGATGTGATCAGTTGGGTTAACAATAAACCATAAGACTGGGTAAAACTTGAGCAAGACTGGAGCCCAAGTATAGCTATCTATAGGAGTTGTTAGGTTAAAAAAAATTTAAGTCACCCAAAATTTTAAAAAATCACCCATTTATCCAGACCACTTTAGCAGCCTTGGACAAATTGTTTCAATTCTTGTCACAGAGGCCCTCTCCCTTAGCTACTTAAATAATCAGGAATTCATCCCTAGGAAATATCAAAGTGACTATTTGCTGTGGGTAGGAGTGAAGATTACTTAGTTTAGACGGCTGCTCCTGGGTCCTGATTTGAAATCATATCAGGAGATATAATCATGTCAAAAAATAAAGATCCATATTTTCAATATTTACAAGTCAAATGTTTTATTGTGAAATCTGGGTACAAGACTGCATTCTCTAGATGTATAACCACATTTGAGGAGTTGCCCCAGGAGCAGGCTAGAACAAAAGATTTAATTTCTAAGATATATACAATTTTGATTGAAAAAGATGTTGATAAAACAAAAACCTAGATGAAAAGATGGGAGAGGGATTTGGACAATGAAACTGATCAGCATGAGTGGGTCTCTATATGAGAAAGGGGATATACATGTAGCTCAAAGAAACTTTTTATAAATGACTGTCTAAATGGCATTTGACTCCAGTTAAGATCCATCATATTTTTATTACTAGAGAGGTGGTCTCTTGGAGAGGTTGCGAGGAAAGACTTGCACACGTGGTGGTTGTGTCTAGGAATTAGATGGTTTGGGGAGGAAATTATTAGAGATTCATCTTCTGACAAAACACCAGCTTCCTAGAGATCCACTGACCTGCTTACTTAATGCTCCCGTAAAAAAAAATCTACATTTTAAACAGGATGACAAATAAATGGCTTTTTTATTGTTAGCAGCAAGACTTCGTGTTGCGCATTATTAGAAAAATGTATCTTCTCCTCTGGAATTGTGGTATAGTAAAATATGGACTGTCTTTGTAATGGAAAAGCTTTCACACCAAGTATGTACACAAGAAGTGTCAAAATGAGGCTAGGTATTTAGAAATTTGGTCCCCCTTTTCAGTGTTCTTAAAAGTGGAGGGCTCCCTAGCCAGCCAGGTTCTTTGAATATTAATCTGTTCCTGAAGAACTCGTAGGTAATGTATGATGTAGTACGTTAACATTTTATTGTAACTTTGCCTTAATAAATAGTTTTTTTAAAATGAGTCTGGCCGCTTCAAATCATGAGAGTATTGGTCTTCTGGTTTTGCTCCCTTCAAGTTCACATTTTTCCAGCTTTTCTCCACAAATCATGAAGGTTAGAAACTTTTTTGTTTTAAAGAATGAAAGTTGAGATTTTCACATAGCCATATAATCCCAAGAGCTGGGGCTTTAAGAAAATCACCAAAAATCACAATAGTCATGATAAAAGTTATGAGAGTTGGAAACATGGGGATCTGGATAACAAAAAAAATTCTAAAACAAAAAACATTTTTTTTAAATCAGCCATTAATATGTTCACAATAACTCGAAGTCCAGAGATCCTATTTTCCTTATGGATCATAAATGACTAGGCTTTAAATTTGGAAATTCACACCTTCCAGAATTCCAAATTTGTCTTTTCTGAACCTTCGTGTATGGGAATATTTCATATGTTCTGGGTTTGCTCTAATTCTTAAACCACAGAAATATAGATTGCTTTCCTGTTCTTTTCCTTGGCGAGGTTTTTTCAATCTGGCATTCTAGTGATGAAGTAATTGAAACAACATGAGCCAGCAAGATGAGTAAGTACATATCTATCCAACTGACCTTTGTCTTATACAGGTGCTTGGGGCGGGAGGAGAAAGAATAGATTTTTCTCTGTTGAATCAGGTCATTACACATCCAATGTGTTCTGAGTGAAAACATTTCCGAAAAATGTTTGGTTCATGTTTCACATTTCATCCGACATCCTTAAAAAGTTTACAAAAGCAAAACCTGGCTTAACTAAAAAACTGAACTCATCTGGCACGTGACGCAAGAGCAGGCTTCTTTTGGCCAGCGCTCTAAATGAAGTTTTAACATAACACTGATTAGAGAAACACATGGGTTTGGGAGTGAAATGGCCATGATTTAATTTTCTCTTTTAATAGAGTCATGTGTAAAGCTGAGTTGTGACTGTTGAGCTGCCACAAAACACCAGGACTCAAAAGCATTAGTCCTGTCTGCATGTGATAGGATTATGTTGGTTCTGTTAAAAGCAATGCTAAAGAGAAGGACTTGTAATAAATCACTGGTTGCAGAGCTTCCCAAAAGCCCACAAATTTGGACTCTGACCTTTTTAATAGGGACAATATCAATCTGCAGAGACAAAGACAAAATCAAGAAGAGACTAGGGTTGGTGGAGAAGGGCCAAACATTTGTGGTCACTGATTCAAGTAGTCTGTAGCTTGGAGGGGAAATCTGAAAACACACACAGCCTGTGCTCATGGTTTATTTCTTCCCTAGGCCATGCATATCTCATAACACTGTAATAGTCAGGGAGGAGGAAATGAATGGCCAGCAGAATGGGGTTTTGTGTAGCAAGGGAACACTATAAGGGAATGTGATTTCCCATCCAAGCTCTGCAGAGTGTGTGGGTTTTTTATTGGCAATAATGGTCCTATTATTTCTAATTTAGATGCTTCACACTCCGTACAGCCTCACAGGGGAGGGTTGTAACTAGGAATGGATGAACCTCCAAATGCTTGGTCATTGTGATAAACCCACACATGGTGGGATGCTAATGTGAACTTTATCCAAATCTCTTGTCTCTGGGGGGACTGGGGGAGGTGGGAATTTTGCATGCTTTTTGGTAATTCCTACCTCCAAATTGCCAGAAGTGCCTTGATTTCATCTACACTTAGTGCAAGTATGCAACAGTTTCCCTCTGTTGGAATGGCAGTTATCAAGTCACTGGAACTGTGACACTGTACACAGCTGAAGATCTGCCCTGCAAACCCTTTGTGATGTCCAAATTGGACTATTACAATCACCACCTAGTTGATAAGCGGTTCTGTCACGAGGAGCATATTACAGCAGTGCTCCCTGTTTGTTTCAATTCAAGGTCTTGAAACTGAGCTGTAAAGATTTGGTTCATGGCTATATGGAAATTCTCATTTTGCCCTGTGTGCTTCCATGGCAATTGAGATCAGTTGACGATCTCTCACTAAATAGTTCCTAGGTCTGAACATTTTGGGATTATAGTCAGGATGTTTTCAGTGAAGGGTTTTGCAACTCTGGCATTTGCTTCCTTTGTTACAACCTAATTTTGTTGACTTTCATGATATAGGCTAAAGGATAAAGTTCACTGAGGCTTTTGCCAAAGAGGGTGATGGCTAGCTAGATTTATGCCTTTGGGTATAATTTTTTAGCATATTGACATCTGTAAACTAATATCATACTTTAAAAAGAAAATTGTCTACATGCACCCAGAGACATAACATAAGAACAGCCATACTGGGTCAGACCAATAGTCCATCAAGCCCAGTATCGAGTCTTATAACAGTGGCCAGTGCCAAATGCTTCAGAGGGAACGAACATAATGGCAATTTTGAGAGATCCATCCCCTGTCATCCAGCCCCAGGGTCTGGCAGTTGGCGGTTTAGGGACAGAGCGCTGCGTCTCTGACCATCTTGGCTAATAGCCATTCATGGACTTATCCTCCATTAACTTATCTAACTTTTTTTAACCCAGACTTTATACTTTTGACCTTCATAACATCTCATGGCAATGAGATCCACAGGTTGACTGTGCATTGGGTAAAGGAAAGTGTTGGGTGCATTTTTAGAAATCTAAAAGTTGAACATCCAGTGTGGTATTTGATTCAGACACTCCCAATTTTGTCAGAGGCACAGTGGGACCTGTAGTGACCATAAGTGGTCATCTATAAGTCACCACTATTCAAACCAGCGTTGATACATAGGTGGACTCATTCTAGATTTTTCCGCCATAGGTTAATAGTGAATCTCAGTCCATCATTCTCTGCCCATTTAAGTCTGCATATGCTAACCTCCTATGGAGCTCATGAAACAGGGCTTGGATATAACTTATGCTCCATGATGGACAGAGGTCAACTTGGGCTGGCTCAGGGTAAACTTGCTGAACTGGTACTTTTCTGTAGGGAAGCCACCTGGTGCACAACAATCTAAATGGTTATTCCAAATAATATGGTTGGTTGACCCAGGTACAACCATGCAACAATACCTGGCTGAATCCACAGAGACACCTATAATAATAGCTCTAAGAGGTGTGAACCGACTCATTCTTTTTCAGTAGGGTGTTAAATCCAACACCTAATTCATAACATTTTAGACAGCAACACTGTTAACTATTTCACCGCTGATCAAAGCATGCAAGAGGGACCGCTGTACTCTGAAGAACTTCACCATCTCCTGTGACATCACAGTGGGATGTCAAGTGGGTGGAGCTTGCTTTTGGGAGCAAAAGCTTAGAAGGTGAGTAGCTGGGATTTTTTTTCCCTACCAGTCTGACACTTGATTGTGAGCAAAAAACAAATGGTGAGCAAAATTAGCATGTCAATGAGTGAACAAGAGCGACAACATAGGAGAAAAGATACTGAGATGAAGACTCAGAGACAGCACCACGGGCTGTTCTAGCCACGGTCACTTTTCAAGAGGCAAAGGGGTACTTTCTGTCACATTTTGAAGTGTGTAGCAAATTGTTTTATGATCTGGAAGATGCTGTGAGTGGTGTGGTGTTTGCTCCCATGTGAAAGAAATTGTTTAATATTTGGCTTTAATCTTGTTTTTGGACATGAGACTGGTGAAAAACCTGAAGCAGTGATTACAAACTGCCCCCTATTCTGAGAGAAATAATGAGAAAGTGTAAAAACGCAAACTCGCGTGCCAAGCAAAATCAAAATTAACGTTATTTGTCATTACAAGTGCAGAAAGAACGTCGGCTGCCTGCAACTCTCTGCGTGGACGTGAGAGCCTCTAGGCTTTGCACTTTTTTTGTTTTGAAAACTACAAATCATATGTTTTAATTGCGAGTCCAATCAAGAAATTGCCCTACTGCTATGTAACTAGAGCAGCGGATGGAAAGAAAAAGTGACAGGCCAGCATTTGAATGCAGCTCCATACACTTATTTGGTCATCCCCACAAATTCCTTAAGCACTCTGGGCCGCATTCTGATCTCATTCACACCAGTGTAAATCCATGGTCACTTCACTGGGGTTCTTCAGCGCTTCCTCGGATCAGAATCCAACTGTCTACGTTGTGACTGATCCATGGCAGGAGAGCCCTTGCCAGAGCTGAACTCCATAACAGATTCTATCAGTATCAGTCTCACTGAGGCTATAGAGAGAGGTGAAACCACTCCCCTACTCACTAGTCCCCTGTTTATATATCCAAAGACTGCATTAGCTCATTTTGCCGCAGCATTATGCTGGGAACTCATGTTGAATTGCCTCTCCACTGTGACCCTTAAATTCTTTTCAGAGTCATTGTTTGCCAGAACACAGTCCTCCATTTTGTAGGTATGGCCTGCATTCCTTCTTCCAAGACGTACAACCCTGCATTTGGCAGCATTAAAATGCATTTTGCTTGAGTGGGCCCAGCTTACCAAAAAATTCCAGCATGCTCTGACCCCCCCATCCTCCTTATTTACACCCCACCAATCTTGTGTCATCTGCACAATGTTTTCAGTAATGATTCTATAGGTACTTCCAAATCATTCATCAATATATTGAATAGTATCAGGCCTGGAGTCGATCCCAGTGGGACCCTACTGGGAACACACCTATTCAGAGACTATAAAGGGCCTCAGTGTACCCAAGACTGAGAGTTACCTTGCTAGTCTTTACGTCCAATGAGAGGGACACTTTATTGTGCTTAGCTAGGTATCAGTTCCCTGATACCAATCTGCTCGGAGTGCTGCCTTTCCCTTGCAGGTTAACAGCAGGTGTGCCCCAGATCCCAAGCCCCTTCAAAGTGCTCACTAGTATTGTCCAGCCTTTTCTCCACTGAACACTTGGAGTTCCCTGGGCAGCTGTTCAAGGGGAAAATATACGCCCCAGCTTTCATGGTTCAGCTCAGGATCAGCACTTAATACTGCAGCACTGAGAAATAATCATAGCAAAAACCATCATAAGTTTATTATCTAAGGTCAAGATTTAAGAGCTAGTGAGTAGGGCTAAAAGAAACAACAGGTTACATAAAAAAGAAAAGCACAAGATGCTTTCTCAAGACGAGACTTAAGCTAACAGGCTCGTCTTCTGTCTAAAAGAAGTTTCTCTCACCCCAAATGTCTTCTGCAGTGTTTCAACCAGGGCTGGTTGTGAGCCTGTTTCCATGAATGTAATTGCATTGCCCAAGTACTTTCTAGGTGTCGTCTTTGCCTTCTAGATACATTTCCCCCCCCCCCAAGTAATGGTGGATTTCACAGAACCAAATGCAATGATATGCCAGATTTCATCATTCGGTCTGCCAAAAAAAACCTCAAATGCCATCGGCTTCATCTTCATCCAAGTTATTATTCACAAGCTCCTAAAAAACCCGATCTCATTTAAATGGGCAGGCTCTCACATACCCTTCTTCAAACCCCAGTGATAATAGGAGTAAATCCAATGGGTACGGAACAGCGTTGGATTTATCCACAATAGATTAAATTCACCAATGGCACAGAGGGGTCAGCTCAGGGCCTTTTGGATCACTTAAGTCCTGTAGAGGGAACACGAGGGGAGTACTCCTACGTTGTAAGGCCAGTGCTGGAAACAAATGGGGGCAAGGCAGGTTTTCAGAGATCCCCTGTTCTAAACACTGCACAACTTGCACAGAGGTTGAGACTGCTGCTCCAGCCAGCTGCTCCATTGCTGACCCGTTTGTGAAGTGTATTTCACCTTCCCGTCCTCTCTGCACTCCAACCAGCACCGAAAGCCACCACTGTGGATGGAATGGATTTTACCCAGCGCCAATTGCCAGGACAGATGTAGGTGACTTGAAAGAGTGTTGATCCTCAGGCATTCATTGCTGCTATTCAGGTGTTGCTCCAGCAGTCAAGTCTTTGCACCAGTTCCTTTGCAAATGTTTTCCCTTCATTTTGCCTCTCTCTCTGATGCCACTAAACTAGAGGTGAAAAATATGACGTTGAGTGCATTTTTTTAAACACAAGCGAAGAGATTAAGGAGTTTATCTGTCAACACTAAAATCCAGATGTTTTTAAAGTGGAAGAAAAAACAGTAGATGGAGAGGGACATTAGTTATAAGGCTCTTTCTTCCCTTTAAAATGTTTAAAAATATTTTTAAAATACCTAACTTTTCCTGTAGATTTTGGAAAGGGTTTTTTAAACATATATTTCAGACTAAACTTTGGTCTTGTCTATAGAGACCTGAAAAAACTTCTGACTTTCCCCCAGTATTCTCCATTAGAGTTTGAGTAAAGACTTCATGCTAAATTCTAATATTCCATTTAGTTGGCTGGAGTCACTCTGGATTTACATGGCTGTAACAGGTCAGAATCTGGCCCCAGATGGATATTTAATTATTTCATTACTTGTTTTAAAAGCTTTTCCCTTAATTTTTATCCCCAATCTTCACATTCGAGCTAGACTAAAGTGCAGGGAGATAAAGGTTTAACAGTTTCTCCTCCAGTCTGAATGTAAGCCTGATGTTCTCTGCAACCTTTGGTGATGTAGTGGATTGCAGCAACTTTTTGGCTTTGAGGAAAACAAGTCCGTATCCTGGGGGCCCGATCAAGGACATAAACACAGGATTAGAGTCAAATAACATATGGAGGGGTTTTCTTTAAGATAAATTTAAACCAAACGAAAAAATCAGCTCAGAGGCTGCTGTTTAACTCGAACTGCGCTTCACTGATTGCAAGAACGAAGCCAGTCCATCTCACAAGCCTGTTTGTAGACCTCATTTGCAATCCTTCTCTGGGAGGCTGCCTAAAGCCTGCAGCAGCAGATTGCTGAATGTTTTCCGTCACTCGTCACTGTGAGTGCTCACTGCTGGTTACTCCTAAATGAGACATGGACTATGACCGGTATGTTACCCTTCAGCAGCCCTTCACATAAAGGGCTAGATTGTGCCCTGGGAGCCTTTATGCGCCATGGAAAGGCAGGGTAGCACAGAGCCTGCAGAAGGAATTCTGCCTGGCTCGGTGGGACTTCCTCTAGGAGACTCCTATCCTGGGCACAGCCGCGTAGCCACTACCGCACCCTTGGACAGGAAGTAGTCGTAATGGGAAGTAATATTAGATGGTAGTACCCTTGCTCAGCCGAGCTCAGCTGACAGAGCTGAGAGCTCAGGGCCGTAGCCGAACTTTCTCCTCCCCTCCTCCTTCCATCCTCTTTTGCAGACGTCCTCCTTGCACTGCCCACACCACCCATGCACCTGTACAAAAATCAGCCACAATCTGACCCTGAGCATTTTAAAAGCCACTTGGGCAGGCTAGTTGCAGTGATCAGTAAAGGACAGCGAGGCAGCCTTATATAAGTAATGGGTGAAACTCAAGAGGGCTTGGCATGGGTGAGCACCCAAAAGTGGGTCAGGAACCAAGTGGTGATATCCAAAGGACTGAGGTGTTCAGGTTTGGAAAAAATTACCCGCAGTGGTGGATAAGGCCTGGCCAGAAACATTTCAGATTTTTCACCAACATATCCAATCAGGATGGAAAAAACAGATCAACATTTCTGTGAAAATTGTGTTTGGTTTTTGACCAGTTAGAGAGCTGGTTGAAATTTTGAAATTTAAATGACATTTTTTATTGAAATTTTGAATTTTGTCAGGGAAGAAAAAAGGATTTTTTGGGGTGAAGATTTTATTCACCAGCTCTGTATCTAGTTGCTTATCCCAACCTCTAAGATGTAAAAATAGTGGCTAGAAGTTTTCTTAGGAGATCCTATGGTATTATTTGTTGATCACTCAGAGATGACCATCTAGAATACCGAGACCTCTGCCCCAAGGAGCGTATGAACCTGTGTCTGGAAGAACCATGCTGATGGCATTCCTGGTGGGGTTTTCAACTCTCTCTCTCCTATTCCAAGCCACAAGTTGAAAGCGAATGATTTCACCAAAACGAAGAATTTTTTTTTAGACATTAAGCTTTTTTTTTTTCCTGAGACTGATGCTGAGTGAATGACTGAATGTAGATTTGTGAGCATTGATGGTCTAGGTATATTTCATCTGCCTCATCATGGGTGGATGGTTTCTTAGGTGATCTTTTGCAGCCTCTTCCAGCCTTACATTTCTGTGAAAGTTTGAGAGTGTGCTTCTTATTTTATCCAGAGTGGTTCTTCCCTATCCTTTATTACAGGACAAAACCTCACTACAATCTCTCCTTTTTCCCTAGAGTAAGTAAATCATGCACATGGCCAGGACGCATTCCCTCACAAACAAACGTCATAAAAATCCTGTTGTTCTATTAGCTGTCACAGAAACACACTCCTATGGCATTTTCAGTTCGTTTTGGGCCCCTTTTTAAGGTTTCATGACTTCCTAGCCTTGTTTTATAGAATGCTTTAAAAATCTCCCCATACAGTTTCTATTATTGTACATTCAAATAGCTCAAACTTGTTTTAAAGCTGTAAAAACTCAAGTGTATTTGTGGTTCTTTCATTCCCCCATTCACTCTCTTTCCTGCTCCCATATTCTTTCTTTTTGTCCAAGTGGATACCCTTCCCTTGTCCCCATGCTCAGATGGATAACACGCACTTCCTTCAATAGGCTCAGAGTACTGCTTTCCTAATTGGCAATTGGGGGGGCGGTTCAGAAGTGGTGATGGGAAAAGCCAGAAACAGGTCTTCAAATCAAACGGTGAGCAGAGAAAAACCTAAATTAAAGGGACTGACAGTAGAAATCCACCTACATCTCCAGGGCCTCTGTAGAAAGTTTCCTCCCAGAATACATCCCACACAGATTCAAAATACAGGGTAATAAAGCTCTCTTCATTCTGTGGTTTTGGCCCTTCAAGAGAAGGTTGGACCCTTCTGTTTTCCCTTCTAGGGGACCAGTTACTCCTGGTAAGCAGTAGCAGTGCTCAGATTAGAAGCTCCTCCCTCTCCCATGGAATAAAACCAAAGTAACTGTCATGCAGAAGTGATCCAGTACCTTCCTTTTTCCTTTCTATTCATCCTCCTTCCCCATATCATTCAGTTTATATAATGGTGCCTACAGCCAGAGTCACTTCTGATTTGCATCTACATGAAGCAGGAGTGATTCTGTGCTACCTATAGCTTATATCTTTTATGAGTTGTTTTCTGTGTAGTGTATTTAACTGGAGAGAAGTCTCCCTTCCTGCTGTAGAGGCAGCTGCCATTTTGTGTTCAGATCACACACACACACACACACACTTCTCTCTCTCTGAGACATTACTGTGCTTTGCTTCTTCGCTGTTCCCTTGCCGTGCTTATTTTAGATTAAGCTCATACCGCCAGAGTGTTTTGGGCACAGGGAATAGCAAAATAAGCTCCACTGAAATCAGTGGAGTTATACTGGCATAAAACCAGCGTAAGTGAAATCTTGTAGCCCTTCCCCTTGGAGCCCGTTAGGCATACAGTCTTTTTGAAAACTCAGAAGGGCAGTTAAACTGTTCACGAGAGGTTTTGGACGCGGTACGAGCCTTACGTTCACATGATCCTGATAAATCATTAGCTGGGCACCTTTTCACACTCACAGCTACCACACACATCTCTGTAGAAAACCTACTTTTAGTTATAATTACAAAGCATGGCATTCCTCCCTGCAATCTACAAATGAGCCCACATGCTCCACTCATTAGAATCTGACAGAACAGCTCTCAAAAGGTTTATACCCCTCACTCTGTCCCTCTCTTTCATGTGGGCACCCTACAAATGTGACAAGATGGGCTGCTGGCCATAATGAAAATATCATGCAATTTTCATCTGTCACCTCTCCTGAAGGTACTATATATACACTGCTGAATCCCCACATTAACTGGCTTGTCCTAGCCACAAACCACCTGTGCTTTCTAAATGAAAGTTTCTAATTTGAAGATAATTTCACATGTCTTGGCACCTGGTCCAAAATTCCCACAGACAATGGTAAAATTCCCATTTACTTCACTGGAAACAGGATCCAATTTAGTCTATGGCCAGATCCTACAGCCAGTTAGGACACATACAGACTTCGGTGGGAGTCCTGACTGCAGGATCAGGTCTTCAATGTCTACATCAAAAATTAAACTGTGCTTCTGAAGGACTGAAGTTGGGATGGGGTGTGTGAGGATCCCTTCTTTCACAAGGAGGGGTGCTGATAGCTGTCCATTAGATAGCTGAAGTTATAGAGTCAAGCCAATACCCTGACTCCTTTCATTTGCCTGCCACCAGATGATGGAACACGCTCAATACAGCAAAGCATATCCTGTATGTTGGTGTCAGAGCACATCTGGGTACCTCCTGTCGTTGCTGAGCAATGCTTGTCCCTTGAGCACTTTCATCCCGCGCTCAGTGAGTTCGCAGAGGGAAAGCTGACATTTAAAAGACCAAAAGCCTCTTCACATGAAGCCAATGTATCCTCTCCAATATTCAGAAGAATGAAGTAGCATGTGAACAGCATTGACATGAGCTAATGTGGTCACAGAGACACAAGATGCCATTGTTTCCAATCGAGCTACCGTGCGGTAGGCACGTATGACATGACGTGACACAGATTATTTCACAACAACGAGTATCTTTGTCCTTGTGCTCCCTTCAGTAGCTAATGTCTTGGGATAAAAATATCCATCAAAGAAAACAAAAGTCCCTTGGGAGAGTTGTGGGGTTGGGGCTTGAAGGGAAAACTTAATGATTTTGAAATGTAAAAGTGTTTCAAGGTCTAGTCGGTGAGGACACATGGGCTGACTATTTCGTTCACTTAGACTGGTCTCTGGAAGGAGTCAAAGTGCATCCCCAGTTACAGGGGCAGAGCATGTTCCTTGGTGCTGCCGTGGCCCAGGGGCTGGACGTACTAGGAGCATGCCGCACTTACACTGATTGCCCAAATGGCAAGAAAGCACAGAGCAACCTGGCCCAACTGCGGAAACGGCTTCTTTTGGGGAGTATAATCAATGAGGAGGCAGAATTTAAAGAGCCATTAACTCCTCCTAGCTGAGACAAAAGTCACTTGGCCATGCTGATTCTTCCAGGCTAGCAGCATTGGTTACTAATGCCACAAGGTCTTGACAGCTATGCTGGAGACTGGCAGGGAATGCACAGGGGGAGTCCTGTTCCTTCCTTTCCAAGTGTGGACAGAGGGGTTCTTTTTCAGGGAGGATCCACACAATTCTCATTTTATCACCCCTCCTGTTCGGTATGGATGGGGTGATGACAGGGTCTTTGGGGCTGCAGTGCCATCAGTATGCCTTTGGCGTGCAGCTGTCTCTCTCCATTTCACCTAGCCCACCAAATGCGGGGTCTTTGCTTTCCCAACGTCTGGATGAGATTGGGATGGAAAAGGAGATGGCTGTGGCTCAAGCTAGAAGAAAACAGAGGCCACACTAGTTGGCAGAGGGAAGTAACTAGAGTTGGGCAGGGATGGTGCACTTCCACTTACCATGCTGGGGTTTTGTCCTCCTTTTTACCATGAGGTTCACAATCGAGGACCACTTCTGTATTCTCCAGAGATGTGGAGTCCGAGGTTGATTTAATGATCAGCGTGCTTTCTTTTCTCTGTGCTTTGTGCAACATTTGCTCAGATCTGGACTTTGGCACAGTTACGGATGGTTCTGCGGCATCCAGGTGAGAAATACTGTACCACCTTCTTCGTGAGACAGCCCAAGGAGAATATTCAGAAGCTAGAGCTAGTGTAGAATGGCAAAATTAATAAATGGTAACCTTTCTTGAGCAGGGATAGGAAAAAATAAGTCCCTCATTCAATTTAAAGAGATTTGTTGTCCCTGCAAGTCCTGGATGAAGCAGTGGGGAGAACAGATTTCACCTTTAAAAGAAAACCTCCTCTCCGTATCTTCTTCATAAATTAAACCACATCATTTCTTCAAAAGGTAAGAAAGGAACAGCATGCATGGATAAATGAACTATACTAACCAATGTCACAGAGGAAGGATCAGTGTACATATGGACAGATTTGAAGCACAGGCAGCACGCATCAGAACAACACATGACAAGCACAAGTGTAATTACAGGCTTTCATAGTTTGATACTGAATCCTCGCATACAGAGCTGCTTTGTTCATTAATTAAAAATAAACAGCTGTGTTTCTAGCCAGCCGCGGTTTGATGCTCTGCTAAAAGAGGCTTTCAAGTGTCATTATGACCACAATAGGCCAGATCCTCAGCTGATGTAAAGCAGCATAGCTCCACTGACTTCACTATGTACACCAGCTGAAGGTCTGAGCCACTCTCATCATTATGACACTTGAAAGCATTTTTAACAGGTAGGCTTCAATGGAGCTACGTGGATTTACAATGGCTGAGGAGCTGGCCCAGTGACTTCGTCACACTGAAAGCAGCTAAAAGGTTTGTTTTGGGAGGGGGAACTGCCTGCCTTAAACAGATAATTTTTTAATATATTTGCAAACAGAAAAAGATTGCTCTGGGCTTGCAAAACATGCCAAAGCCTTGATCAAAATTGTGTCCCTTTCATAGGGGCAAAACATATGTTCACATTACTCTGAAAAGAAAAACGGGGGGAGGGAGGGGAATATCTTTTTATTTTGGGTTAGCTTGAAAATACCATGTGCGGCTGCCAGTTGTTTATCAAGTTTTCCAGATCAACAATATGTTCTTTCTTACGGTCTTTCATTAAATAGCTTTCTGTCAGTCTAACTTTTATTAAATAATGAAAGCCAAATGGTGAATGGCTTTAGGATCTGGGCTTGTCACATTACACTGATGTTTAAAGAGCATATTTGGTCACCACCTCACAGCAAGAACATTTTGGAGGATCTGATTCATAAGAACTTGCTGCTGTAGCTCCAGGACTTTTTCCGTGTGATCCACACATATTCTTTTCGCTGGGATATGGAGGAAGAAACATGCTTTCCTTTGTGTCAATCATTCCTACTGCACAGCTGGGCCCCCTTCCTACTACACACCTGAGGAATGCAAACTCCAAGAGAAGGAAAGAGGAAGTGTAACAAGGGTGTTTCAAGCAAAAAAAATCAGATGCATTCAAAATTACTGGCAGCATTGCTACCTCAGGAGAGGTTTAAGTGTTTTCTTCTCCCATTTCTGACAGGAAAATCTGGCTTTAGTTCCAGAGGGGTAGCCTCGTTAGTCTGTTTTCAGCAAAACAACAAGAATTCTGTGGCACCTTAAAGACTAGCAAATTTATTTGGGCAGAAGCTTTCATGGGCAGAAGCCCACTTTGTCAGATGCAGAAGTGGGCTTCTGCCCATGAAAGCTTCTGCCCAAATAAATTTGCTAGTCTTTAAGGTGCCACAGGATTCTCGTTGTCTGGCTTTAGTAGCGCTCTTAGGAAAAGTACTCTACCCCTTGGGAGAAGAGAGCAATTAACAGAATGACAAAACCAAAATTTGGAGGGCAAAGGATTCAAATGGTTCCAGTTTGACCCATCAATCTACAGAGATGGGCAACCCAGGGTGATTTTGCAACAGTCCATCAGTTGGGGTTTTGTTTGGTGAAAACTCTGGGGGAGAGAATGTTAAGGATCCAAGATCTGCTTTGTACAAAAGTACCAAAGATTGGGATGGTGTTCAGAAAAACTGCTCCAATTATTTTGACCTTTCAGCTAACCATGAATCACCGTGCAGATGTCTTTCTGTCCTCTAAACATCATAGCTGAGCAGCTTAAATAGGCATGCTAGGCATTTGTATCATATACTGCCATTCAGACAGAAATTTTTAAATGAAGGTGAAAAGGAAGACCAGAGGACACTGATGACATATGCAGATGGAACACTGTTGCTGCCATAAGAGAATATCTAAAGCAAAATGATGTAAAACTCCCATTAGAGTTAAAGGCAAAGCTGTTCTCTCTAAGGCTCTCTGTGAATCCCTTTTCTGCACAGTGTATTACCTATTGCATTCTTGTTTCATGCATGTAACTTTGAAAGATGCTAATGCGAGTTCCACATTCAGCACAAATACAGCATGTGCACAGGATACAGGTTCACATGGGTATAGAGAATAAGAGAGGTTTTGCAACTGATCCCATCCACAGAACTTCTTAAAGGCTTGATGATGACGTATTCCGTTCAACTGGGTATCATCCGAAACATTCCGCTTGACACCACTTTAACATAATTACTGGCACTATGATTAAGTAATCAAACTGCAATGCACTAAAACACTTCTAAACTGCTAACTAAACCCCTTTCCTGGGAGAAAAAGCCCTTCCTGACTTTTCCAGAGATTGGTCATGGACATAAGAAAAATTCTAGCTGCTGTGCGGAGATTATTACAATGCTTTGTTACATGGAAAGAACTTCAATCCAAGTAAATCTGTTGCTTAATATGACCCATAGTAACATGTCAAGTACAGTTTGTTCCCTGGCCCAGATTAAACCCTGGAAAGGAGAAGCTTGCTATCACTGCCTCTTGGTCTTCTCCACCATCACATGAGAACAAAGGCCAGTCTTTCCAGGTTGACTCAAGGATATAGTTCAATCATTCTGTCAGCCACAAGTGTGTTCCGAAAAATTAATTTTAAATATGTTTGCACATAATTACAAAACCAGAAACACACGTTTGCTGCTGTATCAAATCGTGCAATCACCAACTACTCCTGATTAATGCGGACGTTAAGGTAAGAGAATAGTACCTGCTAATACAATCCCCCCACTTATGTCAGGCTGTATCTCCCTCTTTTTGTCATCCATCTAACTATAAAATCTGAGGCAAAGACTTTGTCCCTCTAGTAACCTGTAAAGTCCCATGTACACCCTGGGCAATACTCCATCCACCCGTCCCTTCTCCCTGCTTGCTGTCACCCAGTGATTCTCAAGTCATGGTCCATGGATAACTGGCAGTCTGCAAAACAAAAGATTTGAGAACCAAAGTGTTGGGTTGAGAAGAAGGTTGTTGCATGGGAAGATAATTTTGTGCAAGCATCTTACTCTAAGAAGGCGGCCTGTAGATTGAATGATAGGAGAAACTGCTGCCTTGGCATAAAACAATGTAACAGCCAAAGGTCAGGTAGTTTCACCCTGTGACAATATCTGCAGTTTAAAATACCGGGTTTCCTGCTTTGTGTGAGACAGAGGAGGACAAATGCCAGGGTTTACACAAAAAAAGACTGCCGATCACTCAAAAGCCCCGGTATACCTCTAAGTGACTTACCCAAGGTCATACAGTAAGTGAGCATGGCCATAAGTGAATGCAGTACCCCCGACTCCCACACCCTATTGCACAGACTCAAGCAGTCCTTATCAGTAAAAACACTTTCCTTTTGGTCCCTTGCTGTCCTCTAACCTCATCATGAACCATCACGGTGTATTTTCAAAGGGAATCTTTCACTTATGCATGGACAATTTTGTGCACGTCATCGCCATTGCACTGTGTGGGTGATACAATTTGCACCTAATGAAACTATTGGGGCAATGGGCTTTGGGAGTACAGCGTCAAATACACAAGTGCCAAACTGTGAGGGCTGGTCTAACAGACAGAATTGTTCTCAGTCTCGTTCTCAGACAGCCATGGTGGAATCACTCTGTGTCTACCTGATAGCTGAATAAGGGCTGCCACAGAGAACTATTGTATATCCACAGCCAGATGGTTTCACCTTCTAGACCAGATACCTGGGCCCCTGCCTTACAAGTTCATCCCCCCCCCCAGGACATCGGTATGGAAGAAGAAGGGGGTATATGCACGAATAGCCTGAATCAAGCATCTGCTGTTCAAACCTTTCAGCTTTGCTCTTGTGTCCTGTGGGAAAAACACACTCACAGGATGTGTCCTGGGGGGAAAAATACCACACAGGATGCCGGCTTGTGTAACCATAATTACAGAGCCACTGTCAATCATGAGACAAAGAAAGTGGGTCTTCCTTCCTGCCAGGCGGAATTCTCACACAGATTGTGGCAGGTCTTTCCAGATGGATGAGCCCTAAACGGCTTCAGGCAAACTCAGCCACCCATGCAGTTAAATGGAAGATAAGATGAAGGAGGATAAGGCTTCTAAGGCCCTTGCATTTGGAGAGACAGCAGCAACAATGATAGTAACAAAAGGAATCTCAAAAGAGGTCGTATCACCTTCACCTCTTTTGTCCTCCCTCCATGTCGTAATGGTCATCCTTCTCATACACTATCTGTCCCTCTGATCCAGATTTCAACTGAGAGCAGCTCCAGGGACCGGGGAATCAGTCACCACGTCCACATAGCAGCCAGCTCTGCACGGAGAAGGTTTAGGGCTCCCAGTGGAGTCATCGGTGGGAATTGTCAATACCAGGATGCACAACACTGCCATTGCTGAGTGGTACACACTCTGCATTCAGCACAAGAACCGAGACCGTTTCACCTTATTTGCGTACTTCCCAGGTTGTCAGGCTATACTTGGCAACTACACCAGACCACAAGGCAGGATTCACTGTGGCAGGTGCATCTTCCTGCACAAATCTGTCCAAAATTCTCGCGTGCTTTCACTGGCGGTCCCGCCTTTGAGGATGATGAATAATAAACTTACTCAGCATTTCTGCAGCACATTACTTCCCAGAATCTCCAAGCACTTTACAAACATTAGTTACGTAAGCCTCATTTAGTCCCTTGAGAGCTTGGCAAACACTATAATCCCCATTTTACAAAAGGGTTAACGGAGGCACAGAGAAGCTAGGAGGTCCCAAATGTGCAAATCTGAGCGCTTCTAAGATTTGGCACCTAAATCCACAAATAGGCACCAAGTAGGAGAATTCCAATTTTCAGAGGTGCTGAGAATTTGTAAATCCAATTGAAATTCCATGGGAGCTGCAGTGGCTCTGAAAATCAGGCTACTTTTATTTAGTATTAAGTTAGAGGTTAGTTTGTGCTTTGGGAGATCAGGGTTTGTAACCCTTACAAAGTACTTGGGTTTATTTAAAATTTATTACTGTAACCCTCATTCTCTATATTTATTCTTCAATTGAAATGCTTCCACCTGAGGTAGGACCATGGTCCCCTCCCTTTTATATGTGCGTTCCACGTAATGCTTTGGGGGATAACAAAGTCAACAGAATATTTCCTTTTAAAACAAAACAAAACAAAAAACAACCCAAGGATTAATGAAGATTATTTACCAGAAATTCAATGATAAATACAAAAATTAAGAGTCTCTTATTCATTGAATGGTCAAAGGACCAAACTCTGCTCTCAGACACATAGCTCTGAGGGTAGAATACGCCCCAAAGCATTTCTCTTACAGCTTGTACTACTGTATGACACAACATCATGAATTCAATGGTGCAGCTGGTTCTAAACCAACCAAGGAGTGTTTGGCATGGCACTTTCAGCACCGCTTTTCCACCACCCTGTGTTTATTCAGGCCTCTTCTCCGTTCTTGTTTATGCCAGTCCCGTAAAAAAGGAAGATTTATTGCATGTGTTGTGGAAGTAGTAGGGAATCAAGAGACCTGCAGTGTTGGCTGTGCATTGTTGGCATTTTTTCCAGCATTCTCCTGCCCGAGGATTTGCTGGGACACCTTTCTTTTGACCACCTCTCTAGGAATTTGGCCCTCCCACTCTTTGAAAGTGCATAAGCAGCATTGGGTCACGATCAGGACAGAGGTAGGGGAAGGGTTGCAACAAGCGAAGCTGCGGGGAATTAGCACCATAAATGCTTCACCTCTTACACTGCAGAGCTCAGCTTGCACTCCAACAACATCCTCAATTAAACCTTCAACTTTCCAATCAACCTTCCACTTCCTTGTTGTTGTGCTCACTATGCAGTTTCCTGAGTCAGTCAGCTGCTAGAAGAGGGAGGAGGGTTCTGCAGCACAGAAGCTGGATCTTTTTCTCCTACCGTTTCATGGAAATGTGGAGCTGAGATCTCTGGGGAGGTCTTAGTGCCCACACTCCTCCTTACACAGAACATCCAGGATTTGATATACAGTACATTGAAAGCCGCTTCATTCCAAGCAGGGCATCCCAATGTGCAATACAAATTCACACATAAGGCACGCACCTCGATGAGCACGTCATCCAAACACACACCAGAGTGGAGGTGAGGAAGGCAGTGAGAACATGACATACCCCATACAAGAACCTGAATGAAATTCGCAGAGCATTTGGGTCATGTCCACACTGCTCTTACTTAGAATCCTACTAGGTTTTTCTAGTTTAGATGAATGCTTTCACCCCCAGCAGATCCATACAAGATGTTGTTACCATAAAATAATAATCTACTTCTTTTGGACTTCAAAAATACATGTCCTGATTTCTAGTTGTCATCGTACAAACCAAGGAAGAAAAAAATAAATTGGATTTTTTTTTCTAAGGCCTGAAAGGAAACATTTTTTAAAAGCAAGTTTAAAGGATTAGCAATAAAGTTGATAACCGCGGTCAGGTAATTTTCTTAATAAACAGAACATTCTCAGGAAGGATCTGTAGCTTACAATACGTAGAGATACCAGTAGGTGAAATTCTATCACTCTATCACGGGTGGATGATGCAAGTAAGCAGATAAAGCCACTTAGGAGAGCTTCCCAAATCCTGTGGCTATTTTCAGCGTGTCTCTGCATAAATGCATTTATGTGAACATAACCTTCATATTGCTACAGTCACCATAATGGCTGATATTTTGCCCTTCCCTCTTGCCATGGTGCCTCTTCATTTCCAAGCTCTGGGCGGATTGTCCTCCTTGTCACTGGATTTCCTGGCTTGTGTCACAACCTTTATGTTATTTGAACATAGCTCTGTATTTAATTTAATTTCCTTGTTTTTGTTTAGCTTTGATAAGGAAAAGGAAATCTTTCCTAATAGGTTAAAATAAGCCCACTATTGACTTGAGCCCAACTTCAGTGAGTTATCTGGGGCCAGAGGGAGAATAATGGCTGAGGCAAAAGTCTGAGAAGGGAGCATGGGAACGAAAAACAAAGGCAGAACAACACATTTGTTTTAAATATGTGAAGGGGAAGCAGGATGAGGGAAAAGGTTCCAGTAGCACTGCTAAAAATCAAGGCAGGGTTCCCATCCACGGAGGACAGGAGAATGGATGAAGAACTGACTACAGTGATTGCAAAGGTATTGATTGAGGTTGGAAGATGCTGGAGACTTCCAAACAAACACAGTGTCCAATGCACGTGTAGGTTGTGGAAGGGCTAGAAGGAAGAATAACTGAAAGCACTATGTTCACAGAACATAAAAAGGGTTTAGAGCTGTATAAATCCCTGGAGTTAGACAGGTTTCCACACAACAGCTGTCTGAGGTTCTCCGAAACCCAGTGTACTCCAGCTCCTGGTGAAGGTCAGAGGTGACACCATCTGAAAGGACATGAATCATCTTCAGGAAGATTTAAATGCATCAAGGCAGCGGGGAAAGGGGTGATTTTGGATCTAAACATTTTAAAGCCAGCTACACACCTATACCAGCTAGAGACCTGGAGTGGAGTAACAATGGAAACACCAATTCAAGCTAGCTGTGATAACAAAGATGGAAATGCATTATTCAGTAGGAGCAAATATGGCCAGAGGGTCTTGGGCTGCATCCAAGGGAGTATTATTCATGAAACAAAGAAGGTGATTGTGACCCTTTTACAAAGTCACGGCGAGACCTTGTTGGGGGCTGGTGACCTGTTTGGTGGACCTGTCACCTCTATAGCATTTGTGCACCTCTTGGGGTAAGATCTGGAGAAGAGCTGCTGATCAAATGTGTGGATGAATTTAGCTATGATGACCTTCAGTTTTCACAGTTTGGAGGAAAGGAAAGACTTACAGTATCTGAAATAAACAACAGGAAAAATATGAACCCTGGGCACTGGTTTTAAAGTGTAGCTTAAATACACACGGGTAGCCTTTCATTTCAAGAGTGTGTGTTGAACAATCTGCTTTGGGGTTAGAATGCTCTGTCCCCAGAGGTAGTAGTCAAATCCATCTTCTGAGATTCAGTGGGGAAATGAACTTGTGGTTTACATGGCCCTGGATGCTGACTTAGACTCCTGCTCACATGGATTTAATTGATTTGCAACTGGAGCTGAGAGAGAATCTGGGAATCTCTAGAGTCACCTTGGGAAGCGATGGCTGACTTTGCTTGGAGCACTGAGCAGAGACCCTCCAGTGGGTTTGTACAGAATGTTTAAGAAATGCAAAACCTATTTTAGGTCATATTTTACCTGAACAACCCTACTTATAACCTGGCAAAAAAGCCTTTTATTACATGTCTGAGTACTAACCAAGAAAACTATGGGCCTGATCCAACATCTTGCCATTGACTTCAAAGAGTTTTGACTCAGGCTCCAAAACAGCTTCTTTCGGACTCATCACAGATGACAGGGTGATAATATGACAGAATCGTATGTACGGATAAATCCTGGTCATAAAAATATTGTCCCAAATTCTCAGCAGTTAGGATGGGTAGGACACAGAGAATGAATTGATTGATTGGCAGGCTACTTAGGTGGTAAGGGACTATCATCACAGGTAACTGCATGCCACTTATTTGCAGCAGCTACAGATTGTAAGTGCAATGCATTCAGATCCCCAGCTGGGCTACTCTCGCTCTCACAGCTTCTGTTGCAACAGCTCTGTCTTTTCAATCCTGCAAAAGACATTAGGCCTGATTTTCACATGCACTGGTATAAATCTACGGGTTAGGTCTCAGCCAAGCCTTCAGGCTGCTTTGTGTAAAAAGCACAGTGTGCTTCTAGTACACCGCATATGCTGCTGAAGATAAACTCCCTTGTATCATTTGATGCATTTGTACAGTTACACTTTTTCAAATATCATTTATCAGAGTATTATAAAAGAAACAGCAGAAAAATATCCTAGTACGTACGGTATACTGAGCCCATGTCAGGACATAAGACCTCCCATTTATCATTCAGGATTTTTGTCTTGAACGTTTGTTCAAGCTCACTTAAACATAGCCTGAAGTTGAGTGCGTTTGTTTGCAAATGCTCGAAGCGCTCTGTCAAATGTTAAGTGCTCTGAAACAAGCCTTTTTAGCAAGCAACCGCAGTATGCTTAATCTTACTGGTGGTCTTATTACACCATTCTTATCGGGTGCTGGAAATCCACTGAGCCTCCTTCAGTATTTTTGTCTACTTCCTTCATCTCCTGGTTGGGAAAGGAGAAATGCTTTAGAGCCCTGAACACTTGCTTAAT
Source organism: Mesoclemmys tuberculata (assembly GCA_007922155.1). Lineage (NCBI taxonomy): Eukaryota > Metazoa > Chordata > Testudines > Chelidae > Mesoclemmys > Mesoclemmys tuberculata. The sequence continues at coordinate 2,106,663 of ML675643.1, forward strand.
AATGATGTTGCAGCCAAGCGGCTAGTGTGTATATATAGACTACTGCCCTCTGCTGGATGGAATCAGTCCTGCTCAGTTGTCGGACGCGGGCCCTACACTGCTACCTGCTTTTATAGCTCAAGCAGCATGGTCCTTGGGTTTTGGAGAAGTCATATTTAGCTTCTATTCCCATTGCTGATGTGAAGCATCAACTGGCATCCTTGACAATATTAAAGAGACTCTGTCAGGTTAAAAACCATGACTACTGATGAGAAAAGCATATTAGATCATATAGACCATCTTAGATCATGTGAACCATCTTTGGCAGCCCAGGATTGTTTCCTACCGTACAAGTACTTTCTCCAGTCTCCTTTGAATTGTACCGAGTGATGGGGCTTCTAGCACTTCCTTTGGAACATTACTCTCACTCAAGAGCTTTTCCTGATACTCAACCTAAGTTTTCCTCCTGATAACTTCATCCCACTTGCTCCTGATTTTCTTTCATGTCCTCACTTGTGTTTATTCATGCCTGATTATTCAAACTGCAAGAAGTATTAACATCAAACTTATTTTAAGATGCCTTTTGCATTGCACTCAGCTGATCCAGTGAAAATAAACTAGTCAGAATAATTTCTGTTTCTAGTCAATTTAACTTTCAGAGACAGTAGAAAGATTCTTTCCCCACAACCTAAAACTGTATAGCAACCCTTCAGCATGCATTTATTCTACCCTGAAACCCAATGCTAGAATGTTTAGATTGTAAACACTGTGAGGGAAAGTTTCAATCTGAATCACAGAAACTGTTTACATTGATAGAATTTTAATCACCAATGTAATTTTAATTAAAATTCTACCAATTGTAGGTTTTGTGAATGTAAAACACTGAGGTTTGAGGTTTTTCTTTAACTAAATATTTGGTCTAAAGTGGAAATGACAAAGTCCCTTAATATTTTCCTTCTTTCAAGGAAGGACTTGATACGTGATCTTAATTTAAATCCATTTGTGAAAAGACAATGGTAGTGGCAGGGAAGAAGTTCTTCCCACTCTGAGAAAAAGGCAGCGCTAGGACATCTGCGAAGCACATGGTTAAACTGCAATGATCTCATCGGTGCGAACTAGCACAGCACGCTGAAATTGCTCCTGCCAAAAGCAATTCTCTGTAAAGGGACTTCCTGGCCAGATAAGGCTAAAGAAACTTACTGCATATGTTGTTATTCTAAACTAACTGATGAAACACATGGACACTGAGCAAATGCCGGAGTCCAGTACAATACATGATGCAGTGAGAAAGAAATCTTTCTTTGGACTTCGCACTTCCAGACGGAGAGAGGGGTGAATGGGAGAAAAGCAACTTATAGTAGAGATAGCATATATGGCAGCCTTGTTTTTCTTCTTTGAACACATTATCAGTCACATCATGGAATTCTTTTTTCTAAATCTTAACTGGGAGGTGCTACTACAAGTAGGACTGAACAAGTGTAGGCTGACACGAATTAATTTTAAAACATGTGGAATTGATATAAAGAATCTTCTCTCTCTATACTGTATATATATATTTTTTGAAAGTGCAATGCAGCAAGATTGCATAATGGTGTTTCTCACTTTATCTCAGCCACTAGGCAGGTCTATGCAGAGTTCCAGGCAGCATACAGTCCCTGGTAAATAAAGATGACAAAGCTGGAACTTAAACTGTCTGAAAGTATTTATGGATATCACTGGTAGTTGTTTTCTTTAACAAATGTTTCCTGTTTATAAAGATCTGTGATTCCATGTATTAAAACAGAAAAGAGGCTTTTGCTACAAGGAAAACTACATTTTTTTAAATAGGAATAGAAATTTGAGCTTGCCTTATAGAAAACATCTATAGAATTTTCAGACACACAAAATCAGTAGGGTTTTGTAGCAATTCAGTAGGATTTTATATAGAAACTGTTTTAAAAGACTATCAAACTTAAATAGGGTATAATTTTCTATCCACAGGTTTCTGTAATTCTATAAAAGTGATATTCATCTCTACTAAATTCTATAAGATGGTTTTAAAAGCCATACCTATAGAAAGGCCATTATATACTATTACATTCTCTAAGGATGACTGTCCCTCCAGAAGAGCTTTCTCAAGCAAGCATGCCCCTATACTTGTCTGAAAACATACTTTCTCTATTAAAAATGATATTTTTATTACTCTCCTCTCATGCTGAGCAGCAGGAGGACGTTACTCCTTCAACAGCTAGAGTACAAGGCCTCCCATCCCAGGGGATTTGGCAGTTACCAATTGCACAATTAGCAGAGCAGTGCGTGAGCATGCTCTCTGAAGAGGATGTATTTACTAGCTGATAATGGTGCTCAGATCATTCTATCCCTGCAGAACTAAGCCAGACCACTGTTTTGTTACTGGAAGAGACAAAAGCCCTTTCTCCCCCTCACCCCCAAAAAGGCCACGCACAAGAGCTCCAAAATGAAAACCCTTTGTGTTTGTTATTTGATTCTGTGCTGCCTGCAGGACGATGATGATTTTTTCAGTCCCTCACAAAGCCGCTACAACTGCCAGCCTATCTGCCTGCTTGCAGGAGGAGGTAGGATCTCTTACTAGTTTTAAGCAGGATATTAGTTATTTTTTCCAAAAGGCTGTTTAAGAAATTGTTGTTAGCCTGGCCAGAAACCCATTATCTACTGTTATATAAGCAAGCTAGTAAGGAGAAAGAATACTGTCTAACTTTATCGAGCACTAAGCTACTGTAGGCCAGAATCCAGGTTTATGAAGTCTATAAAAGGACATGCACGTGAGCTAATTAAACAAAGGCAACAAAACCTTTCAGAGACAATAGACCAGTTCTTCCCAAGCAATCTATAACTGCCTAGCAACTCTTATTCTTCCTTTAAGCATATCTACTCTATTCTGAAAACCACATGCCAAAAAAATCAGCCTGCCTCTTGGGACTGACCTTTTATACCATCATTCTGGGCGTAGTTAGACTCAGCTGTGTACTGGGCCCAACGATCTCTCTCCCTACATAAATGGCATTTACAGGTCCCACCCTTCCTTCCTTCACTACTCCCACTTTATCCCAGCTGGTTAAAGAGAAAGTTGCATAACATTCTTCTCAGATGGTGGCTTCTCAGGAAGAAAACCAAACACACTTTCAGTTTATTCTAGATGTCATTGAGTGAGACCTGTCTGTGTTTAAGGTAAACAAAAGAAACTTTTCGTTTATTCTATATCAATGAGATGGTCTCCTGAGGAGTATCTTGTGTGCTGTCAAAAAGCAATATTAAGGCAGATGTTCATTGTATTCATAATTCCTGGTGATTACAGGAGAGAAAGCGGGTCCTGTGGGTAACCTTTTCCCCAACTGGAATTCTTGTATCTGCTCTGCTGTAATTGTCTCTGTGATCTTGTTTGTTGTGGCGTTGTAGCCATGTGGGTCCCAGGATACTAAAAAGAAGGGAGATGAGCTAATATTTTTCATTGGATGAACTTCTGTCAGTGAAAGAGACTAGCTTTTACACTACATAGAGCTTGTCTTCAGCTCTGTAGCTCATAAGCTCAGTGCCATAATTTGGCCGTTTTAGCACCTAGGGCAAGCAAGCATATTTATATCCCCTACCACTTTTTCCATTCATTTTTCTGTCCTGGTAGTTTTGTGCCCTAGGTGGCTATTCCATTCACCCTGCCCTGGTTATGGCACTGAAAGCTCATCTCTTTCACCAATAGAAGACTGGCCAATAAAAGAGATTCTCACTTACTTTGTGATCTGGGGCAGCTCTCTTCAAGCCTCGCTAGATCTATTTCCTGATCTGTAAAATATGCTAACACTTCTCTGGCGGGAGGCTTACTTCATATAAGCACTGTAAGACTGTCGGTAGGAAGGTACGCTAGGGAATATCTACACTACAATAAGAGACCAGTAGGCTGCCCTGGGTCTGTAGCCTTGAGCTGCAGGGCTATAAAATTGCAGTGTAGACATTCAGGCTGGGGGTTCTGAGACCTTCTTGGGGGGGAGGAATGAGTTTCTCAGAGCCCAGGTGCCAGCTAGCACCCAAATCTCTCCACGGCCATTTTATAGTCCAGCGAAACTGAGACATCTGATTCAGGCCAGCCCCGGCTGGGCTGCAGGTTTTTTATTGCTGTGTAGACATAATCGACAAGTGCAAAGTATTAATCTTGTTCTCCAAGCTGTGAGTGTTACAGAAGCAGCAAGCTCCATCCTGGAGAAGGGAAGACGTGATAGTCTGTGCTTTATGCCACTGGCCACCTTTCTCCTTTTTAAGTTCCCTGGGGGTCCCCCTGCTCCCAAATGAGCTGTGTTCAATCTCACCAACTTTTACCTGGTGTATCTGAAACTTGCTTCCTTCAACACCACTCAAATTGTCTGCAGCATCTCTGTGATTAGCCTTGGACTCTGACCAATTAGCCGATTATTGTGCTGGTCCCCTCACTTTGGTTCATTAACTCCTCAGGAGTTCTAACTTAACTAGGTGCGTTGGATCCCTGTATCAGACAACCTCGCAGCCAGTGCCCTCTCCTGACACTCCTTTCCTGAGCTCCTTCTCATTAAAATCCCAGTCCGCTCTGTCCCAGAGCTCTGCATCCCTGATACAGGTTCTAGGGATACCCAAGCTAGGCAGGATTCTGTTTTGGAAGGTGCCAAATAGCGGGTATGGTTTTCTCTGTGCTCATGCCAGGTTTCTGTCCCATATCAAAGGGGGAGCTGGTGTTCACGGTGACCACTGAGGGGATGTGGCACAAGGGAAAGAGTAAAGATTTGTCTTAATGTCCCCTCATGTGCCCTTAAAAAGAGGAGGGAAGGGAAGTGTGGGAAATGATTTTTAGGCAGGCAGTGTTGCCTAGTAGCTATAGCAGTGGACTGTGATTCAGGAGAGGTGGGCTCTAGTCCTGGCTCTGCCACTGGCCTGCTAGATGATCTTGGACAAGTCACTTCAATTCTCTGTGCCTCAGTTTCCCCACCTGTGAAAGTTAGGCTAATGATATTGCTCTCCTGATGAAAAGCATTACATAAGAGCTTGGTATTAACAACATAAGGTCTGAACATTGGAAATAACAAACTAGGACCCATCAATGTCAAAACAATAACAATAATTGCTGGATTTTTCAAAGGAGTCTGGGCATTGTGTCCATTTCCCTTGGCATTGGGTGCCTAACTCACTTAGACTCTTGAAAATCCCAGCCAATAAAAACACAACCTGAATGTTGAATGAGCTGGGATTCTCTCTTCTTGACCACTGAGTACAACTCATTTTGATTCTTCCTTACTGCGCTTGGTGCCTAACTACCATGGTGATGAACAGCACAGAAATTACAAAGGGAGGGGAGAAAATCTGCCTTCCTGTGAGATCCTAAGAAAATTACATCCCCTTTACATATGTTAGCAGCTTACAGTACTGATATTTGTAGTGCTCACCACTATAGTGTATTAACAGTAGTAGCACATTAATCTTCCTTAGCCATGTGAGCAAGGGGAAGTACTGTCGAAAGGGACCAATTGAAAAACTGTGGCATGGAACTCAAGGTCAAAGACTGAGAATTTCCATACCCACTTCTTGTCCACTTCCATTGGCCTGTTTTAAAGAAATCCCCTAGATGGCATTGAAAATTTCATTCTAGATCATCTGTGTCCCCTAACTTGGGGTGTCCCAGGGCTGAAAGTGCAAAGTCAGCATTAGGCAGCAACTTCCATACTGCCCCTGGAACGGATGTAGATCTCCAAAGCCCATTGGCCAGCCTCATGTAGCTTTAGGGAGAATTTCACCTCCTCCTATTTCTCTTCAGGAAAGCTGGGAAGCTAGGCAGTCTCCTTACAGACTGGGGAGTTGACGTGGCCTCACTTGCTTATTGTCCGTTTGCCATCATATTTTAAGAATGTGACACCAGAGCACGGATAAGAAATTATTGTAATTTTTGACCCAGCTACATGAATCTGTGTTGCTGAAGATTATAAATCCTTATTTCATGGGATGGGTCAGTGTCTGCTGAATCCATTGACTGCTGTTTAAACAGTTTTCTTAAAGACTGGATAAGAATGTCATAGGATTCTGAAAATCTTTATGAATAAACTCTCAATTGCTCACTTAAAATCTTCCAGGAAAACTAAAATACTAAGGGAGATCGAGTTATGAGGAGGGACTGGCCCAAGCCATAAAGTTCGGATCTTAAGTTCCCCAAAGTGTGTGGGTCTAAGGCTCCAGGGTTTTAGCTTAGGCCCATCTCTAATAAAGGTCCATGGTGCGCTAAAGTCAGAGAACCGGACAGCCACTATTCATTCCATGCTGTCAGAATCTAAACATGAGACCTACTGCCTTGTGATTGCTGATTTCAGTTCACTTCTCTGATTTACAGTTTCCTGATTTGCAGGTTGTTAAAACACTTATAAAAAAGGCTGGTCTGGAAAATGTTCCTAAATAATTATGTTGATGACTAAAAGTCAGCCTGAAAGGGCCTTAATTCATAGCAGCTTATACAATAAGGGAGATTTAGGGGAGAGCTTTTATTCTCAACTCCTATTTTTAATACATTTCATTCATGTTCATATCCTGTACTGCAAGCCCCAATGTGAATGAGTTTATATGGCCAAACTAGTTCTAATCCTGCTCTCAGGAACTGGTTGACTTTTTGGAAAGCTTTCTAGGGCAAATAAATTCTTCTAGCTGAAGGTTAGTGTTGCGTTTATGTTCAGGATGTTTATGTGGGGAATTAATAATAAAGCAGTTTTTCCTTTTTAAGAGACATGGGGGATTGTGGGAGTTTTGAGAGGTTAGAGTTGAAGCTAAAAGTCTGTGTAGTGGAAACGTAGTCTCTAAGGTAAGGGTCTGGCCCAGTTTACTTGCTGCAAATAAAGATCCTGGCTGAGTTTGTACATAAAGATGTGTGTGCTTAAGCAAGCAACAGCTTTGATTCAGGAAGTGAGTGAAATGCATCCTAAGCAGTTTTGATACCAGACTCCTCCATTGGTGCTGTGAAGAAAACCTGCTTAAGGACACTGTCGTGTAGGTGAAGCTGAATATTTGGGGTTTGTAAAATATTTGACCAAAGCTAATATGAGCAGTTTTTGGCTTCTCTAATTTAAATTGTCCCCCTGAGGCATGGCAAACCCTAACACAACATGATTGTGTAAGCAAAGGAGAACCAGAAACTGACACCAACTGGTGAATAATCTCAGAATTCAATTCTGGTCCGCTTGTCTTTGTGATATTGAATGCTTTTTTTCCTTAAAGCTCCAGCTTCTGGGGCCATGTGCCTGAGATTCAGCTTTCATTAAGGTTTCTACCCTCAGGGCTGCAGAGCAAAGCTGAAAAATGTGACACCAAAAGGGCCCAACACCCAAAGGCAAATAAAAAAGCTCCAGAAATGTATTTTTCAAGTCTCGTGATTTTGAAGAGTCCAAAGGCATGATTTTGAATGCTTGAGGTTAGCAATACTGGAAAATCTCCCACTGCTTGTCTAGCAACAGTGCATCTGTGCTGGTGCAAGCAATGATGGGGATATTAATGTAAATTGGTTACAGGTGTTCTCACCAGTGCTGTCTAAAGCACCTTTTATCAGGGGAGCATAGTGGGCCCAGCTGGGGAGAGACTGCTGAATGTCTAGTAACAGTACTTTCTGCATAGTACTAATTGAAACCGAGGACATGCAGTCTCTGCTGTAATGCAGCAGAACCAATCTGCTTAGATCAGATCTTTACTGGTGTAGAATGTCCACTTAATTCTGTAATGAGAGGCAGAAGCCGCCCGCTGCAGCCTTTCATAAGCACGTGAATGGCTGCTGGGGAACCTTTTCTGAAAGAGTCGGGAATCCTGTGCTCTGCACTGCTCCCTCTTGCAGGCCCCAAGCCAGTGACTCTCTCCTGCTGCTCCCTTCCTTATCTTTGTGTCTAGCTAATCCCCTCCTAAGATAACCCTGTGGACTGCATTTTGAAAACCAATGACAGAACTAATATGCTGTTTTGCCATCGTATGCTTCATCCCTTCCCCGATCCTGTCTGGCTTGTCTTTTTAGTCTGTAGGCTCTACTGGGTAGGGACTGTCTCTTATCCTGGCACAATGGGCCCCTAGACCCCACCACAACGAACATGGCCGATAAATGAGCACCCTAGAGCCAGAACACCCAAGGAAATTTTAGCTTAAAACAACACATTTTCTTTGTGAAGATAATGAAACAAGGATACAAAGACTTGGATGTCATCCCAGAAGATCTCACAATTATTCTTAGTTCTGACAATGTGCCCAGCACTCAAAATGCTGCAGCAAAGAATCTTTTCCCTAGCCCATGGCTTTGACCATGTCACTGCTCTGGCCATTTCCTTCCTCTGGCACTCTCCTCCTCTATCCCTCAAGCAAGTTACTTGTCTTCATTTTCAAGGCCCTTCACAGACTGTCCGCACTCTGTCGATGATCTCTCATTCAGTGGTGTAACCCCAAATCCTGACAGTACTGGAACGCCACAAAAATACTGGGTTTCTTGTTTCTTTTTTTTTTTTTTCTTGAACAAGAATTATACGAATTCACATTTTAGTTGTATACTGAACTTCCACTGCAGTAATCCTTGACTAAACCAGGCATGTCTGGAGACAGGCAGATTTTCTGAAATAACAAGGTCTGTTTTTTATTTTATTTATTTATTTTTATTTTTTTTATTTTTGCATGCTAGCACATGTTTATAGTGTGGGGAAGGGGGAGAGGCACCAAACCCATGGATTGGAGGGAACTGAAAAATGAGGGATGTCCCAGGGACTTTGGAGAACTCTGGCTGCCTCTCCCAGTTGCTCTAGCATTACCCTGCTTATATTCTTCTCTGCAACATTTCATACCAACCTCTCCACCACAGCCTGCCCTGCCAACCCGGTCCCTGCCAGTGTGCCAGAGCGCATGGACTCTCAGTCACACATCCCAGCCCCAGAGCTCAGCTGCCCAGATGTAGCAACTCATGTGATTTCTTCAGAGGAGAAGCCTGAATCAGACAATAGCAACCCCTTGTTGGCTGCTGCCCCTGTGAGAAGGATCTGCTGAGCCCCCGCCCTGCGCAGAAGACCCCGGTGACCCAGAGGATGTGGGGTTGCCATGTACCTCTGCTGGCTATTTCACTAGCAGATCATCACCAGACCCTTCTATGGAAATGAGCAAAATCTTGCCTTAATTTGCAGCACCTTTGGGTACAATGGGTAGCCCCGTGCATAAGTCAGGCCAGTATTGGGCCTATCGCAACAGATGGTAAGATGTTCCCAGAAACTGAGACGGAAAGTTACCCACTCACACTTGTACTGAAAATTGATACCTGTTTAAGTGGGCTTCCAAAAGCTTTAAGTTATCTACAGAAAACCATGAGAGGACTTATAGGGAATCCCTGGCAGCCTGGAACACATGGAAGTAGTCTTGTATTCTTCTGATAGCTTCAAAAGCCATGAATAGCTACTGCAGGTGTCTGCCCACACGGACAGAGAAAGGATTGTAGCTGGGCTCCGCTGAAATCAATAACTCTGAGTGAAGTAGCTCGGCCTACTAAACCCTGTTTACCAGTACTTTAGAAAAATCAGATGCATGTGATGCCCAGAGCTATCCCGGTGACTTTAAGCAAGATAACCTGCCACCTGTCATGGTTCTCTATCCCACTCCTCTTTGGAGACTGTCAGAATCTCATAGGCCATGTGGTTAGTTTAAGCGAGAAAGAGTCCTCTCTTGAGCTCAGTTTCGTCCCTTTACTCCTGGTTCCGCCCCCTTATGTTACCCAACGCACGGGATACAATGGTGTATTCAAATCTTCAAAGAGCTACTGCAGTAAACTACGGCTGTACTATGGTCTTCCTACTGAATGTAAAGATCAAGCACAGCCAGGCTATTTTCAGGTTTCAGGCTGCCATAGCGATCCTGAAAGATTGCAAGTAGTTAGTTCACTGTACAGTACTGGCACAGTTCACAGGGTCATAGACTATGTGGCTTGTTTGAGATGGAAACTATTTCCTGACCTTTAACAAGGTCCTCTGTGTGAAGATTCTAACATGACCTTGAAGTGACCTGTAGGTGGCCTACAAGACTACCTACTGAGCCACCTGGAGACAGGTGAAGGCCCATCACAACGGTTGAGATGGGGATGGAGGCATTCAGATACCTGGATTATATCAATATCTAGATACATAGATACAAACACTGTACTGCAGGATGCATTTCCTAGGCATTGATATGGACACACTTATTTAGGGTTAGATTGATCCAGTCCTTGCTTGGCCTCAAAGGGAATCCAAGCCCTCTTGCTTGGACTGTGCATGGAAGAAACGGGAGCTGTAGGAGCCCAGGGTCCAGCCTCCTATGACTCTCCACAAGAGACTGCCATAACTTACTCCCCACACAGCAAGCAGGAGGCATGACTGACTTCCTGGCCTGGATGCAAGTGCCATGGTTCACATTTAAGTGCAGTCTGCAAATCTGCCCATAATGCAGCCTTTCCCAAGATAAAGTACACCTAGTGTCCCTGCACTTTAGCTGGGCACTAACGTATGTTAGTGCTCTTGTGTCACTGGGGGAAAGCCATTCAGATGTCTATAATCAAAGGAGTTGACCAACAAGCTCTGAAATCTGCAGGGCTAGCATAGGAGCCTACTGTCCGGTTTCGGATGTGGACAAAACCTTCTGAGATGAGGCATTCTTGAAAGATTTTGGCCCCAAATGGTAGACCTCTTCCAAGATCAGCTGGTTTTAAGAGGTTCACCATCTTAGTGGTGGAAATGTCAATGAGATCTGCTGCTTGAACACTGTTTACAGGGCTACAGCACCATTGGGTCCAAAACCTGGTTCTGATACAGCTTCCTACCTCAAACAAAAATGCTAGCCTAAACTAGAACATTGTTTAGCACTTACCTAGCAATAAGTAAAGAAGGGGTCAACAAGAGGAAATCTGCAAGAGTAATACCACCTCAACCATGCAGGAGTCTGACCTACTGTTCTCACTCCATTTCAGGAGGGGCAACCTCATATCATCACCAGCTGCATCATGTGCTAAATCAAACCTCATTACCATTTGTCTCCCTTTTTAAAGAATTGCTCCCAAGCAGGAGCTAGGACGGACAGACGGGCTGAGATTTTTTTAAAAAAACATTTCCACTTCATTATTAGTTATTAAAATGTGAGTGATTTTTTTTGACTGCCTCTCCTTTGCTTTATGATTCTTACTGTTTATTCAAAAGCAAACTGGAAAAGTGTAATTTATTGCCCCTTTTAAAAATATTGTATTAACCTTCTGTTAAAGCTTCTGGTTCATGCCCACAAAATGGAGGAGAATCTGAATTAAAGCTGAAAGTTTATCCTGAAGTCTGAACACATCCCTCTGTGCAAGTATAGAAGTACATAGGGGTCTGTAAGATCACCCATTGTTTGACATCCCAGTGAAACTGACCCCTAACTGGTGATGGAAGCACCTCTAATGGTTCAGTGGTTTAGCTAAGCACCCAAAAAACTCAGCCAATGTAATTATTCAAAATTTCATAATAGGCTTACTTGGGAGGCTTCCATTAATTCCTGCTTTTTGGTTTGTGCTGGAAAACAGATGTTCTTGCAGTTCTTGGCACTCTTGCTTTACTGGCCAGAACCAGGAAATGTGAAGGGGCATGAAAATAAGAAACCTGTTTTTTAAATTGTATCTGACCGTTTCTGACCCTCAAAGGTTGGGGTCTGAGTTTTGGGCAAGCATTCAAATTCACTCTTGATACCTATACAAAATAGGGTGAGGGAAGGCTAGTGTTTCAGTCTTAATTCTCAATTCCCTTGCTTGGGTTCTTAGCCAAACCTTTAACTGCTTCACTGCTGGGGTCAACCACAACCTCTAGCAGCAGATCATTGTAGGGTTCTTTAAGTCTTTCAACTCTTCAGTAGAAATGGGTCAGTGGTGACAAACTACCAGGTACACTGGGCAGCTCTGCAGAAATTACTGTTGCTTAATTAACAGATATTTGGAACATAAAGTGCAACTATTTCATGTTTGGGGGTTTGGTTTACATCTTTGGCTGCAAACCACTGAACTGTAGAATTATAGTCTGAAATAATGGCCTGTAGCCATTTTACCTTGGACAGCCATCTCATCAGATTATAGACTAAGCCTCGTTGGGCCTGATCAATACTTGGATAGGAGATTTCAAAGAAAATCTCAGATGGCACAGGAAATGAATGGATTCAATTGGTGAGTCAGTGCCTGAAATCAAGCACCGTATAAAAGAGGAATAGATGTAAAAATGGTCTGTCTTACAAAAGTTAAAATGTAGGCACTGTAGTGAGTGGGTGTGGCCTCCCTCTGAAACTGACAGGGAGGGGCAGGCTGAGCCCAATGGGGCGGAGCCAGAGAACTGTCTGTCCACCTGCCTGGAAGCGATGGGAGGACAGGAAGTATAAAAGGAAGGCCCAGGAGCTCAGTCAGTGACCAGCTCCTGGTGAGGAAGAATGTCTCTCCCTGCTCTCCAGAGCTGGTTGCAGCCAGTACCCGGGTGAGCAGACCGGGGCCTGGTACCCGGGTAGCAGCCAGCCAGCGAGTGAGCAGTGGGTGGCTTGGGCCCAGAGATACCCCTGGAGCCAAGCACCCCACAGGAACCAGTGATCCCAACGGGCCAGGATCTGGAGGAGTTGCTGGAGGTGGATGAGGAGGAGGGGGCCCTAATGGGAACAGATTTGAAGTTGCCAGAGGCCCACAACGGGGCAAGGGCCCTATTGGGCCTGGACCTGGAGGAACTGCCCTACACTGCCTTCCCCGACGAGCTGCGCGACCTACTACCCCCAACGATATCAATGGGTTCTGCAACCTGCCCCTGGGTGACGACCCCGACAAGGCCAACTGGGCCGTGGCCCATCAGGTACCTGAGGGAAAGGGGGCAGGAAATAGCCCAGGGGAGGGGAGACCCAGTCCAGGGACTTTAAGACGGGAAGGTGAGGCAGCGTGTTGCAGCTGGATCCCTGCTGACCCAGTGACTTTGCCATTGATAGGGCCCTGGGCTGGGATGCAGTCGGGTGGGCCTTTGTCCCCTCCCCACTTCCCTGACCACCCCAGGAGTGCCTGGACTGTTGGCTGCCCTGCTTGGGGCTCAGGGCTATCGCCTGTGGCCTGCCCCGCCCGAGCCCAGGGACTGTTTCCCTGCCCCGGACTGGGCCAATACCCACTGGATCAGGGTAGTGAGTGGGTGTGGCCTCTCTTTGAAACTGACAGGGAGGGATGGCCACCCGCACTACAGTCACTTACCTAAAGGTCCCATAGAACACTTTTTCCAATAGTGGGGGCTGGTACCCTGGCAATATTTTTCCTTCTAATCACTCTCTACTTCTCTTGTTAAAGCTCTTGGGTGATGGTGCTGACATGGAAGGGCTGAGTCATTTCTGCCCCCCAAAGATGACTGCATTTCACTGATGATGGATGTGCTCATGTAGAAGGACCACATTATTTGGGCTGAAAGAGGCTTAAATAGAATAGATTAGTAATCAAGCTTTTCATGACTTTAGAATTTTGCAATCTATCTTAAACAAAACGAGAGGTTGCTTTAGCACAGATTCAGACTGTGGTGAGTCATGAAAATACGTCTACCAGTGCTTTATGTGGTTGCATAAGATTCCACCAAATTATTTATTCAATTGACTGGATAGCAACATTTGTTGTCTGTAATGACCTATTTATGTGCCAATATTGAAGAACTTCTTAAAATGGGATGTTGCAGACCAGACGGGCATCTTGCATATAATCAGCCCAATGTCCCTGCTCTGTGGCATTACAGCCTAGCGGGGTATTCAAAGGAAACATGGTGGTAATGACGAACTGTGGATACAAGTCAAGATGAAAGCTAGTGGTTGTCTTATTGCAGCTATGACGTGAGCATACCACTAGTCTGTTGAAAAACAGATGGTTGTAAAGCCATGCAACTGAGAGAACTTCAATGGGAGGGATTGAACTTGGGGCTTTGGATTTTAAAGCAATAGCCTGTAGTCCCTGAGTGAAAAATCAGATCTAGCAAGGCTAGAATAGACTTTTCATCCTCTGTGGCCCAGCCACCACTAAATGGGGCAGAGCACCACACTAAGTAGGTATGTGCTACATTCATTACAGTTGCATGATTTTCCTCTTCTTTTTGTTTCACTCATCTGTTGTTCTGTCAATAAGACTTTGGGACAGGAAACTCTCCAGCAGAATCCGAGTGGTGCTGGAGAACTGCTCCTTCTCTGCAGAGACCTGCATCTGCCAGGTCCCAACTGAGAGAACGGCCATCACCACTAAGCTGTCAGAGTGCCTTCAGGAACCTAGCTCTTGGCCGAAGGGTGAGATCAAAGGTGAGATGCTGAACAGAAAGGGAACATGCTTGTGAAGGCTGGCCAAGACATTCTCTGCCTTCTATGGAAAACGCATGAATCCCATTCGTCAAAGATGTGTGAAGCTTTGGAGATCCTGTTAAGCTCCTTGCTCAGCTTGGAGGACCAGGTAGCATCGGTTTTCAGAAATGCCCTCTTTCCTCTCCAGCTTGCTAGGAAAACTCGGATCCAGCCACAGTGATCCTGCGGTTGTCACCACCAGGCTGGATTATTGTAATTCATGGTACCAGAAGCAGAGTGTGACAATGATGCCCAAGCTCCACCTGGTACAGAATGCAACGCTCCTTTTGCGTGGCTCAGGCTGCTCTGAACACAGCAGACCCATGCTTAAGTCAGCTTCTGATGCCAGTTTAAGGCCTGGGTCCCAATTTTCAAAGCAATTGATCAGAATGAACTTTGATCTCTGAACTGCTGTACTCCTTTTGGGGGCAATGCAGATCACCACACCCCGGAAGAAGCATGTGAGATTTGGAGATCAAGCTTTCTCTGTCAAGGGGATCCAGCGACAAAACAGCCTTCCGGAGGAGGCCAGGCAAATCCTGAATCTGACTGTCTTTAGGAAACCTTGAAAAGCATTCCTCGGAGACCGCCCTCCCACCCAAAGTGAGGCTCACAATACCAATACTCTTGTCTATCCCCAAACCCTCACTAACCCCTCCCAAACAAAGCAAAAACCCTACCCCAAGAAGTTTTCACCCTGAAAAAAAAATGCTAGACCTGCCATGAAGTCCCCTTGGGACTTCTCTATAGCTATTGATTTCACACGGAAGGCACTCAGCTATTACAGTGATGGACAGCAGTGGTAAACCCTAAGGTAGACAGGAACTATCTTTACTATGTTTATACAGCACCTAACACAGTAGGGCTCCAACCTATTTGGGGCCTCAAGGCATTATTGTAATGGAGATAATGAATAATACAGACTGCAGAAACCTCCCAATGCACTGGGCCAAAATCACTGCTGGAGTACTGGAAGGAGGAGAATCCGTAGCAGTAACTTACTTTCTCAAATGATGTTATTTGGAGGTTTTAATTAGATTCCCCCAAATGAAGTAATTCCTGGGCTAAAACATTCCATTTTAAAATGCACATTGAAGAAGGCAATATTGGGGGTGAAAACAAAGCTGCTGGTGGCTATGGATCTGATTTGTCCTCACTACAAATGGTGCCTCCCTGCCCCCGGAGCTGGCCAAAAAGTGGGAACACTCTCTCAATTTTTTTTCTCCAGACTTATCCCTTTCAATGTCACTTCGAAAGCCTTCATCAGTTTTGAAGTGAGTCACCAAAAAAAAAACAAAAAACAGGCTTGTGGATTACGTGGGTTTTTTGCCAAACTTTTTAATGAAAAACCCCTGCTCTCGGCAGGCAGTGTCTCTGAAATTCCAGCTATGCTTTTTGGAAAATTTGCACCATCTCTCCTGCACCTGGGGGGATTGAGCAGTGGCTCTGCTGTGGCCTCAGGGACAGGGAAGGAAGGGGGTGCTGACTTGGCTGTCTGCTTCCTGATGGGCTTAACTAGGGAAGCTGGTTTCAGCTCTGCGGCGTAGTCCATCAGAGCCCTATGGGAAGAGGCTGGAGTGAGGATGCAGTGAGTCAGCACATCAGCCAGTCACCCTGGCCATGCTCTTTCCTAGACTTCGGGTTGCACTGGCAGTGGACTGACAACTCCCTGGAGCCAGAGCATGTCCCATACAAGTCTCCATGACCTAGGCTGTATCTAGCCCTGTGCGGCTGAAGAGAGCCATGCAGATCGCTCATATTTATCAGTAAATATTGTTCCGCAAGAGACAAGTTCAGCTCCGAGCACATTGCTTTACGGCTCAGCTATAAATGTTTAGTAGCTATGGGGCCTTTCGTGGATCTCTTACATAGTGGAGGAGCTGCACATTAAGTGGCTCTATACATGTTGATATGAATGCCTTTCATAACTCTTCTAAACCTTTACTTTTAAAGCTGTCCCAGAGGCATTTCCATCGGAAGTGCAAGAGAGCCCTAGCTCTACCTCAGTTCTTAGCACACAGCTGACCAAGAAAGGGTATACCTCTCAAACTCATCTCAAGAAAGGACTTTATCCTAGTAGAAGCAAAAAAGCCTGTTTTAAACATCATCACCATTTTAAAGCCCAGCCGTTCCAGACTTAGCTGTGCTTGGCTAATTCAATGTACTTCGCAAAAACGAAAGAAGCAACCAGTCTGTTCGTTTTGGCTACCAATCGCTGCAGGAGTTAAACTATCCCCATGCTAGCCAAATACAAAATACTGCTGCTTTATCCCTTCTCACCCCTGAGCCAACAAAGAATTCTACTCTGCGTTCTGCTGGAACATTCTCGTTTTCTTCAACTAGGTAGCTCCCCAAATCAGCTTCCTTATAGCAGCCTGGTAGACCTAGATCTATTGCAGCCCATTATATGTAGGTGCCTATACAATGCTAATCATCACCAACCAGCTTACAAGTTTAAATGCACTGCGTGGGCTACTGAAAGACCTGATGTCTCCCCCCTCTACCCCCCACTTCTCTTGCGCTGGCCAGGGGCAGGTAGGATTTCTCTCTTGTCTTTCTCTTCTTATTTTCCCCTGGCCTGAAGCAAACGGAGTAGTGTTCTGTGGGAGGGACACACTGCATTGGCTCATTAACAAACAGAAGGCTGCGTCAGAGCAGACTCATGCATTTTGTCCTGCGTGTTCCTCAACCAAGACTATACAGCCTTTTGGATACACACACTTCTATTATGTACATCTTCGCCTGTGAAAATTTGTACACTAGGCATAGTAGTCGATTATGTACAGAGACCCCCAGAGCATAGAATATGGTGCTCCTGTAATTGACACTCATTTTCACCCCATGTACAGGATTAGCTCTAAATGGCTAATTTTTAAGCATTTCACTAATTGCCTATGTATGGAAATTTAATTTTCCAAAAAGGAATTTAAAAGACTGTGTGCACAGTACACTGGAGGTGTTGCCTTGTCTGTTCTTAATTATAGCCAGCTTTCTTAATGAGGTAATGTTCTTCTGCTCGGAGTTATCTTCTAGCAGACAGGGCAGCAGGTGATCCATTGGGAAGGCATACTTGAAAAACATCACAGGCAAGCTGTTTAATGTTAACACTATCATTCATCACTCAGGTCTTTCGGATAACTTGACAGATGTAGCACACTCCCTTGGGATCCCCCTAGCCTCTGGCATGCTGCTTAGTGCAATTTATCCATCGGTATCAAAGAGTCAACTGAGACTTTGCAGTTTGGAGGAAGTTTATAGAATCCTGTAAATCTTCAGGAACTATTCAATAAAATGCTTGTATCATCATAAGGCAAAAGCAGATTCTTCAAGTGGAGGGTTTCCAGCAGAATCATGGCAGTTTGTTTTTTTTTTCCATTCATAATTTGTATATGCTGTTGGATGAAAATAGGGTAGGATTTAGATTTCAGGCAATTAGTTTAAGGTGACCTTTTGAATATGCCCAAATGGCTTCTTGATGTTAATAATTGTGTGACTGTTTTTACATTGCAGCCTTCACAGAGCACACAGTAAGTATGGATTTGGGCACTTAACCCTTCAATAACCTTGCATTTTGTCTCTTCCCTACATCATCTTCTGTCCACGTAGTCCCTAATCATGCACTCTGATCAAGGTGCGCAGGGGTGGGTTGTCATCACTTGCTCATTAGCAGGCCAAGCTGGATTCAAATGTCATTAGCATTGGATGGGGAATAAACGCATGGTCTCAGTTCATTTCCTAGTGGGCAGGTGTCTCCATCGCAAAATTGGCACGTGCGAAGGTCTTCAAGTGAAATAGCTCTGGTGAGGGAGTGCTGGAATGTTTTGACTGCTGCTGCCTGTCCCCATCTGTTCTCTGCACAAATAAAGCTTCAGGCGCAAGCCCTGTCAATCTAGTTCCTTCTACAAGACCTAAGCCTGACCATGGCTGGGGCCGCTCAGCAAATCGTAAAATCTGCTCCAAATTCACTTGAGGGCACAAGGGGGTGAAATCCCTTCCTCAGTGGCACAAAGGAAGATTATCCATCTCCCAAGAAAGCATAGCCTGCTACGAGCGGGACCGACATAGAAAGTCACACAGGGTCCTAGGGTTGCTGTCCACCATGTCCTGTTAGCCAGGTCTCTGCTTAGATGAGTACTCTAAAAGGGGTCACTTTCCTAGACTAGTGGAAGGAATGCTAAGTGTATGCAATGGTGCTGATGAAAGCAGGCAGTGTGTTTCTGCTACACTGGTGTTATTTTAAAAATCCTGTCCTCAGCCACTGATGGGAAGAAAAACATTGGGCCAAAGCACTAACCCCCAGGCTGTAGGGAACTGCCAGTAATTTGCCATGTGGCCACTACAAGGAATCTGTTCAGCCAGGTCTGGGAAGGGAGCAAAATCTGCCTTAGTACACTGACATGTGCACCTATCCTGAGAGAGGGGATTGAGTTACACCGGGCTAAGCCTTCCTTGCAGAAGCAGAGTTATACTCTGTGCAGTTATATTGCTCATGATGCAAGCAGGAGTCTGGCAATAACAAACACAAGAGGTGGGAGGAAAAACTGCATATCCCATAAAGAACCTTCCAGAGGGTTCATTCACTCTCTGCCATCCCCAGGCATAAGCCATTCAATGGGAGGAGTGTGTCTGCACCAAGGGGAGAGCAAACTATCCTGTGCCAAG
This sequence comes from Mesoclemmys tuberculata, assembly GCA_007922155.1. NCBI lineage: Eukaryota > Metazoa > Chordata > Testudines > Chelidae > Mesoclemmys > Mesoclemmys tuberculata. The sequence goes on from ML675643.1 coordinate 2,125,644, forward strand.
TTATGCACCGTTGCTGTGAGTGTCAATCAGCTCCATGTTGGCTTCACCTATGAAATGCAGATTTGGCCTGTAGTGTTGCTGCCTGCATGCAAATGTAAAATACATACTGTTCTAGCAGTTTTGGAAAGGGCTTTGGATGATGTTTCCAGCAGCAGCAATGTAGCCTGTACAGTGCCCTTAAATTCTATTGCAGATTAGTCCCTTTCTATGACTTTTTATGCTGCAGTGGTTTAATTTGTATCTAATTTACATAAATTTTTCCAATTATCGTTCTAGTCACATGCTAAAAAGATTACTATCAGCCCTTGGTGTGAGTGCAAAGTGCACTTAGAATTAATACTCTGGACTCAGTTTAACCCTCAGCTACAGCTGTTTGATGATAAAGGGCTAGTTCTCTGACTGGTGTAAATTAGAGTGGCTCCATTCAAGGCAATGGCATGACTAGGAGAGGCTTGTGCCTATAAGGGCAGAATTGAGTCTATGGTTTTTCTTTGGTATCCCTAAGAAAACGAAGAGCTTATGACTTGTAGATTTTTGAAGATACAGTAAAACCTACCAAGAGCAACCTTACTTTTGCTAACTTGCATGAGTGAGGAAGTCTCTCTTCACAGGCTTGCACACTAGAGCGTGGTAGTGTTCTGTGGCCTCTGGATCTGCAAGTAGTCACTTGTGACAGGTGGTCTCTAAGGCAGGTTTTACCGCGTTTAGATGCCTAACTCCCACTGAGGGAGAGTTAGGCACCTACACATCCTTTTAAAAAACTAGCCCATTGTTACTGCTTCCCCAAATCCAAACCCAAAAACAAAATAATACAGAATGGAGGCTTGTGGATGCTTTGCAAAGGAATGAACTATGTTTTTTGAACTGATACTATGTAATTTCATGAAAAATGCAATCTATTGCCTTTTGCAATCTGCTTCCTTTAAAACATGTGTTTTCTTAATGGTAAAGTTGGCAGCAGCTGAACTGAGGCAAGGGCAGATCTTGCACTGCTTTTTTAAAGCAGTTCACTACAGGAGTAAGCTGGCATGTGAAATATCACCCTCTACTACACAGAATCAAAATACCTCATCTGGGTCACAGGCCACATACTTCCAAGAGCTAATGGAAGATTCTCCTTTCACTCAAGGAGAAGAAGGATCTGGGATATATCTTGGCTCCCACTGAAGTAAATCAGAGTTGTCATTGTGTGCAAAAATAGTGACAGCTAGAATGATTGTGTAATATGTGAATAGGTGATTCAAATTATCCAGGAATAAGTGTTTCCTCTCATCAGCCTGCTGTATAGATGGTCGAACAATTTCTCTATTCAGGACATATCTCAATCCACTGCCTAGCTTATTGGCCAATAACTATTTTTCGACCATTAGATCAGCTCTAATGGCAACCAGGAAGTCCTCCGAATAGTCAGGCATGGATGGAAATGCCTCCTAGTAGGTATAAACGCAAGAACTGGCCTCTACAAAACCCAAGATCTTTCAATTACCCCCCTCCATAACATTTTGCAAGTTTTAAATTTTGCTATATGTTCATGGAATTTACACCATAAACTAAGGCCCAGTCTACCCTTACCTTTGCGATTCAGCAGCAGTCGACGGGAGATACGCAAGTGACGTAAATCTCTTGCGTATCTCCCGTTGACTTTGCAGTGTCTCCTCTGCATGGCGTCCATACTGCGCTGCGTCGAAGGGAAGAGCGTTCCCTTCGACGCAGCGCTACGCCACTTACCGAGGTGGTTTTCCTGCTTCGCTTCCTGGATCAACTGAGCATGTCTATACAGACCGCTCAGTCGATCCAGAGCAATCGATCTGACGGTGGTGAATTTGCTGCCGTCAGTGTAGACCCAGCCTAAGGCGGTAGGATGGATGGTCTAGGGCTAGGCCAGTGACCTGGGATTTAGGATTTAAACCCTGATCTCCCAGGTCAGCCACATACTTTCTGTGTGATTTTAGGCATGTCCTTTAATCTATCCTCAATTTTCCCCCATCATCTGCCTCAAAGATTGTTGTGAAGATAATATCTACTTGTGATTGAAGTGCTCATACTATAGTGATGAGACCATGTAAATATCCAGACAGGGCAATGGAAAAGAATACAAATTGTACATGGAACCATGTATTCTGATCTTACTGAAATGTCAAGATTCTAAAATTAGGTTTTTCACTTAATAATTAAAACAAATCCTTTCAGGTTTGAGTCCATTTCCCTCCAAAAATAGATATATTTGAAAGATAAAATTTCACAGGTTGCAGCAATTCAGTTATAGTGAGGGACAAAACATGAAACTAAAATAGGTTATCAAACTTTGGCCTATATTTCCCATTTCCCATTGTGTCAAGATGTACAGCCCCAATATGCCAAAAATCATCTTAGAGTTTCATACCTTATTCTACTTGTCTAAATCTATTAATTGTTATTTCACTAGTGGACTCTGCCCAGGTCCTGGTGGACAAGTGGTCCGTGATTTGCGTGAAGGATACAAGTGGCACTAAGGACATACTTTCAGATGGTCTCCATGTGTGCAAATATGGTTTTGCATGTGCAAATACAGTCAAGTGTATGGTTACTAATCAGTACTCAAAATCATCCCTTTTCAGTTGCAAGAGTGGGTTTTGCACATGCAAACAATGCGTATGGTCCACACCATGGGCTGCATGAAAGTTTGGCTTTGATTTGCACCCTTATTGGTAGAGTTCCATGTCAATTCAACCTTTTAATTCCCTCTGAGTCTGGGAGGAGGCGTGTTGGCAGACAGTGGAAGGTACCTTGTGGTGCTGCTGCTTGTGTTGGTCTGTTCTGAGAGGAAACAAAGCTTCAGTCTTCAGAGGTGTCAATCTGCTACTTTCATGAACAGGAGAAAGCTACTTTTACAAAAGATCAAAGCTTTATTTTTCTTTAGTCATTTAATTAATAAGGCTGATGACTGACTTACTTGGGGGAGCCTGCCACGACTTGGACTTTACCAGAGACTCAACTTGAATTTAATAATGCAACTTACTAATAGAGCAATATTTCAGCACTACATAAGTGCATCCGTATCTCTTTCCATACCTGGCTATTTTGCCCTTTTTCTGCTATAGACATTTGAGATCTCCCTGATATAGTGACATCTTCAGCTTTATCTTTAGTTTTCTGCTTAACCTTGCTGAGCAAGCCTGTGAGTCTGAGAAGTCAAAAATATTTTTTTAAATTGCTAATCTACCCCTGTATGATACCCCTTTATAGCAACTTCCTTGCTTGTAACAATGAGATGTCTTGCAGATGTAGTTAATCAGAAATAGATTACTATCACTCTGCAAACACCTGCATTAGAAGTATTTCTGCCTTTTATTAGTATAAATTCCTGCTGCTGACAAGTTCAGGGAGACAAGGACAGGCAAAAAACCCAAGATTCCCTTGCACAGCTGGAGTATAAATTTGAAGTTTTGTTCACATTTATTTTTCTTCTGTAAATGATTTAGCTGCTATTGATCAAAATTACCACCAAATAAAAACCAGAATCTACTAGCTTGTTTTGTTGTGTGTTACATGGCTGTAAAATGTGTCTGTGCCTCCTCTTGGAATCTGCTGTACTTTCTCACTCTGTTGCATACAGAACAGAGAGGTAGAACAGCAGGGAGACTTGGACTGCAGATACATTTGTTAATATTCATTTAATAGGTCTTCAAGAAGCTAGAAGTTAGGACTCCAGGTTGCATGTGTTAGACAGAAAATATGTTAAGTATTCCAAAGGCCTACACGTCTTATAAATTGTAAAGTTGCAAGCAGTGGTGGGTGTAAGATAAAGCCCCAAAGTGATGTTAAGGAAGAAAAGTCAAGAGTATTAAGCATATGTAAGAGGGAAGGGGAGAAGTTGTGTAATTGAGTGTGCAGTAGGAAAACCATTCCTCGCCGAGACCTTCTACTGACTGATCTTTCCATCACAGGAATTGGAATATGACCCATCCACACTCACTATGCACAGGTGCAGATAGCAGTGGAGATTCAAGCTCAATCGTTTTTTTAATAAAGGGACTGTCTGTGTTAATTGTTGGGATATACTGTTTCAGAAGCCTGAGAGTCCAATAACTGAAGTTGCGCTAAAGACCGTGGGGCTTTTAAACAGGCAAACCTGGATGTAAAAGTTCACTGTTAGTGGGAAAGCCCACAGATGTCCTTCAAAGGCAGAAATGGAAATAGCTCAAGAGATAGCTGGGAGAGTTCAAATTTACTATGAAACATTCATATGTTAAGGTTTTATATTTCCAGAGTTGGGACATACAGAGCTGCTGCCAATTGTGCTTTGCTAGAAATGTTAGTTTGAAATTTTACAGGGTTTTCTGGATTTAGAACAACCTGAACTTTTTACCAAAAACTACAGTTTTTGCTTCCTTAGAATTGCCAACTTTCATGAAGGAAAATTTTAAAGAGAAAATTTCAGACCAGCTCTTCCAGGACTTAATTCTCCAGTGCTTTGTGTAGTCACTTACACCTGTGCAGTATTAGTGTGAAATTCATCAAACCACAATTTTCCAGTTTCTTACACCAGGGAACACCCTCCCCTGTTGACAGTGGTGTAAATGGCAGGACAGTGAAGAATCAGGCTCATCCTACCAGAAAGACTAAGGAAAAGTTAATAAAGTGCAAAGCAGAAAGGTGAAATACTGAAGCCCATTGATGTTGGTGCTTCATGCCTTCATTTTGGGGTTTTAGACCACAGGTTGCTTCAGCCGCAGGGATCTGGGGACTTGTTTGCTTCCCCATTTTAACCATCAGAGCTTGGTGTGGCTTGTTGCTTTGTTTTAAATTAGGCTATTTGTCATACATGTCCACACAGTCACTTACACAGGCTGAAGTCAGTGAAACAAGACTCGGAAGGTACTGAAGGCCAGAGAGTGCTTCAAATCCTTACCGGCAGGAATTTGGTGTTTAACTTGGCCTTGGTAACCAACTCACTTATGTACAATCTTGTTCTATTTGCTTCATAGGGGACAGTCACGATGGGGTTACTAAGGAGTGCCAAGATCCCAGACTATAGAGAGCAGTCCCTTCCTAAACAGAGATGAGGTAATATACAGACATTAGCAATGTCTACTTAAACCAGACTTAGCCTGTGGTTAAATATACAGGTCCTTTGCCTTTCCAAACTTGAAGTGCCTTTGTACAGAGCTACTGCCCTAGCTTATATTACAAGATAAATTATGAAAAATAAATTGACCTCAGAATAGTTTTGTTTAGCTGTTCTGGGCCTGAACCTGTTCACTTTAACTCTGTTTTCCAGACCACCCATCTCCCTCACCAGGAAGATGAGGAGAAACTAATCAAGGCTGGTTGGAATATATTTAAACAACTGACCAGTACACTGCATGAAAAGCTCCCTCTTGGCTTAGAGACAGAAAGACAAGGAAGAAAAAAATACCTTAACTATTGTATGAGTTTAACATTGCAAATGGGATAACAAGTCACAAGGAGTGAAGATGGGATATGGACCTAACAGTGGATTATTTAAATTTAAACCAGCTGAGGATCTGATTCAGTGGTACCTGCCTACCCATATAAAAGAAGGATGAAATATCCTAAGCAGGACTAATTTGGTCACAGCTGAGCAATGTAATGACTGATTGCCTAAACACATGCTTGTCACTCTCAAGTGCTAGCTAGCTCACGTTCACTAAACTGAATCAACCATTACCATATTACTTTAATTGTGAGACAAAAACACAGGCCTCTTTGGATGACATTTTCAAATCTGGTTATCTAAAGTGCAGGGTCTTCATCAGAATATCATTGGCTGGAACTGAAAATAAGGATTTCCCCACTACCTTTCCTCAAATATTCTTTCGGTCACCATCATAGTCTTTGCTTCCTTCTCTTCTGTATTACCATTGCTTAAGTGCCGATTATGCAGCCAGCATTCCACAGGAGTCAAACCAAAGACACATCACTCCAGTCACTTAACAGTGGTGCTTCCTGCAAATAAACACAGATAAATCAATATTAAGCACGTAAAGTTTATAACCAAGCACTGTACAAACTGGCAGCTGGAATCGAAGTGGCACCTAGTTCATAATGCATTTAAGAATGTATTTATAGGAATAATCTTGTATGTTCCCTTCTAGGGAGGGCTCAAGCTGGTAATAACTAGTGCACTGTACAGGCAATTTTTGTAGGGCCTTTTCATGCTCCGGGAATAGAAACTTTCATCTTATTTAAATATTGAGAGCTGGCTCCTCAGCTGCCACAAGAAAAGCATAGCTAAGGTGTAGTTCTTTTTCTAGCCCTCTTGGTGGCAAACGTAACCATATTGATGCCATCTTCCTGAGGCTCAGGACCGAGGCTAACAAGCTCTCTAACAGCTAACGAGTTCTTAGAATATGACTTGTTTCCATTTGTCTCAATATGGCATTAGTCTAATGAGAAGTAAATGGTCATGAACTAAATTGCTGTTCATTTTAATAGAATTATCCGGGGGAGGGGGAGCATATCTGAGTTGTGCCTCTACTTATTTCTAATCTGAGTCCCACATTGATTTTTTTGGGGGGGAGATAATGCCTAATTCTGAATAGGAGGGTGAGGGGGGAACACAAATGAGAATTTATGATCTCATACACCATGAGAGCCGAAGGCCCTCGAGCACCTTCTGAATGACAGCAGAACTCTCAACTGGATTACAGCTTTAGTTTTCAATCCAAGAAGAGTACGCATTGTTGATAATTACATAGTGAAGAGCCTAAACTAAACCAGGTGTCTTTCCCATTTTGCCAAAAGATAGTGTGACGTACACTAGCTTATACATGGATGGCTTTGCCAGATCAAACAATGATATATTACTCTGGCCACTCAAGTGGCCCCAGTGGTAAAGCAATTTTCACCCTAAAAATGCAAATTTTTGAAATTGGAAACAACAAACAGGCTGGCTAGTATTGTCATGAAAAGTATACTAAAGGGGATGGTTGTGTGAAGGAAAAAAAAAACCCTGGCAAGTGGTAAGTTATAAAAATTTCAGTTCAAGCAAAGTAAATTATTGCTGAAACCTTCTTTCAAAAGTCCTGCCTTGGGTCATGTAAAAATAAAAGACAATCTAATACTTTAAATGTGAGTTCTCACTGATCACTAAAACAGAAACATGCTGATTGGGGATATGGGAAATGTAGACTACTGTAATTGATATGAAGGAAATGTTTTATTCCAGCAGCAGGATATCCATTAGCCAAGCACAAGGGCACATTTAAATTATTTGTGCATTATGCTTAACTTTCTTACTTGGGTGCCTAACTTGGGGTACTCAAACAGAAAGTTTTAGGTATCGTGTACAGTTCTGTTTGCTTGCATGAGAATAAACTCTAACTGCTACACCTATGAAAATGGACACTGGCAAGACAGAATTCATGGGTGCTATATAATCTGTGTCCAAGAAGTGCCTCACAGCAGACAAGCATTTTTCCAAGTTCTAGCTCCTATAAACAGAACTAGCTGGGCCATTTACACTTGCACTGGTGGGTGACTCCCTCATGTTATAGATCAGTGGCTTGGCTTCCTGGTTGCTGAGTGCACGCAGCTTTCATGGCTCTGAAAATCCAATTCTATGAGGTGCCTAATTTTAGATCTAGTGACCTAAAATTTGACAACTTTGGCCTAACTTTCTAATTTTATCCCTCTCCAAAATCAGGCTCTGCTGGGGTGGTGAGAATGACCTGGGGAAGAGATTCCTTTTTGAGAGAAGTGGCTGTTAGTGGGAGGCTGCACATAGCCTGCATATACAGCATCATCAAACCACCAAGGTAAAGGGAGCTCCGGCTACTAGGCACTAAGTGCTGTAGGGATTTTGGTGTTGCCATTTCACTAAGGGGGCATCTCTTCCTCCTGCCATGGCGCTGGAGAGCTGCCTGAATGTGGTGAGACAAAGACAAAGCAGCAGGGAGATGCTGTCTTTCAGAGGGGACATAAACCAAGGTCCTCCTAACAGTTTACAGTCTTTCAAAATACCTCGAAGGGTAGAGTGAGTCACTAGGACACAGATCCACTAACTTTTGTCCCTACCTGTCAGAACTTCACAGTCCTTGAGGCCGTCAGGAACCTCTGTCACTCTTTCTGCACCCAGCAGCCTTCTAGGCTTCCTCAGTCTTCTGCCTTCTCCCACTCTTCCCAAAGAATAGCTCTTGGCTTCGCCTTGTCCTGTTTCACTTGTGCTCCCAACAGCTGGCCAAGGAACTCTGGGGGTGTAGAACATGGCAAAAGATGCCAGACCTGCCTGTTGTATTTAGTGCAGCGGCAGGATAAAACAAGGCAGCTTGCCCCTAACTATCCATGTGATGGGGTCCCTGAGCCCAGGGAACAATACACATGTGGGCAGAAGGGGAGCTAGGCTCAGTTTGAGTGAGTGGTCTTACAACACGTGCAGGCCTGGCTAGGCCCACGTCTGTCAGCTCCGTAATATTTTCTTTCTCTCACATTGCTGGAGTCATCCAAGGAAAAGAAATAAGTTGGGTCAAATGGTCTTACACGGCTGCAACAAATTTGCCCCGGGGGCTTTTTCTAACCCAAAGCTCTCTGCGCTTCTACATGAACAAGCTATCATGTACACAGCAGATGCTTTCTCTGAGTGGCCCATCAAGGCTTTATTTAGTCAACCGACTTCAAATGTCAGACTGTTGGAAGGATTGCTGGGGAAGAGTAAGCAGGGACCTCTATGCTCACCCTAAAACAGGACTTCACTACGCAACCCTCGCTCTGCAGAGCGCTCACTCATGGGAAATAATCCCATTGGCTCCAGTTATGCGAGTCATGTCCATACTCGCCAGCATGAGTGAGGGCTGCTCTGTTAAGGCAAATGAACCTGGGCCTAGTGACCTGAGAAAATAGTAACATTAGTACTGGCCACAATCCATAATCTTCCTCCTAACACTTGTTTTAGCATGAATGACTTGCATAGGGCTGAATTTTTAACGTGGGGCTTTTGGAGATGAAAGTGAGAGTCATTTATAGTGTAACCACATACATTCCTCGCACCTGGTTGCTACTCAAGTCTTGGTCATGCTTCTGGATAGAAGGACAAACAGAATACAATGATCTCTTTCATAGTTTCCATAGTGCAGCCTTCGCTTTGGGTAGAAAATATATTTTTGAATCTTCTTGAAAATAAACAGCCATTTCTCTCCATAAAAATAATAGGGCAGTGAAGGAAGATTTCATAAAACCAGCACTTGTTTTATGAAATCCAGATTGGGGCTTTGAGGGGGAGGAGGAGAGGTGATTCTGAACTCTGACTCAGATCTCAGAGGACATTGGGTTTGTGCATCCTTAATTTGTGTTACACAGTACAGCCAAAGAGGGGGATTTCATACTCTGCCAAAGGCATTTTTATTTACACATCTCTAAAAGTGCAGTCCGGCTCTCATGATGTGCTGGAGGAGCTCAAAGAGGGCTGAATGAAGAGCCTGAGTGCAGGCCACTTATGAAGAGGGAGGGTACTTGGTTCACTTTAACTATTCATACAGAAGCCAGCAACACCATGTGATAAGTAGTGACAGAGCCATATACGTCCTGTCACACATGCAGGTATAGCCCCTGTGCACCACAGTCAAAGATTGAAATATGCACCTGTCACCACAGTGTTGAGCAGTGAACTTCCCCTGCTTGATGAGATTTAGCAGCACACCCACACTGACCAAGTATGTTCATTTGCACAGCTGCATTCTAGGCAGCAATGAGACTGAACAGAGACGCTGATCTATTCCAGTGAGCTACTCTGAGAGCAGCCCCCCTCCCCCCATGCAGGAAAACTCTCTCGCTTTTCACGTGCCCCTTCACTTGCCCCCAACTCCTTAGCTGCAGAGGACTGAGTACCTTCCCATCCCGCTTTCCACTAGCTGGTGAACTTTATTTCAAATCAGAAAGTAGCAATGAATCTGGCCAGATACTTGTCAATTTCTTGCTGCTTGCTCAGAAAACTGAGAGCAACAGTGATAAGGGGTTGATCAGGCAAGGAGGAGAAACTAACATGAGAGAACAGGGCAAAGAGTCACTTCCCCTTTATTCCCAGCTTACCACTGTTTTGGATCCCTCTAGCATGTCTCCTCTTATCTGTCTCCTCGCTAAATGACAGTTCAAATTAGTTCTTTCCCTATGGAACGCTCTCTCTCTTTCCAGTTACTTTTGTTACCCAACTCCGCCCCCCTCTGTGTGGGTTCTTTCTTGGTAGTCCATGTGAGCATGTACCACTCCTTTATAGAATGGCCTTATACTCTCTTCAGTATCTTCCCCGCCATTCCTTGCACTGAAATTTTGATTGCTGACCTCCACTGCAGGTTGAGCAGTGGCTTTTACTGAGCTGTCTCCCATGATGCCCAGGTCTGTATCCTTACAATTTACTTAGAACCCAGCAGCGTAGCAGAATAGTTCAAATTATTCATTTTAATGTGCATTACCTGACATTTTCCCCCCCAACCATATACAATCTGCTAACCATTCATTTAGCTTACTTAGATACCCCACTTCCCTCTGCTTTCTCTGGTCTTGACTTTACAGTGGTACTAGGGCATATGCCGTACCCCTTTACACCTATATTACATGACTATGAATGTAATTCATTCGGTACAGCTCCCAGTTGCCAACAGAGAAGATGGAACCTTGTGTAACAGTCAGGCAGAAGGTTGCCACTCTATGCATTACATTTAAATGTAATATGCCCCTGGCGTGCTTTAGAATGCATATCCCAAAGGGGAGAGAGACAGTAAGAGTTATCACTGGATTTAAAATATCTATTTTATACGCACACAATCAACTAAGGTGACTATTATAGTGCGCACTCTCTAGTGATGGCGGCCATAGAAGTAAAGTACCTAGATTAAAACACATAGCTATGCTTATTAACTGCAGTGTACTTTTTAAACCCATTTTTGTTCCCAAGGTCTTCTGCAGGGCTTCAAATCTCCTCAGAGTGAATACAGGTAGATCTGTGTAGCGGATTGCCACTAGCTCCCCACCCTTCTGGGTCCTCTGAGTGGTCTCCCTCCTGCGCAACAACTGAACTAGTAGGCATCACCCATGTGCAATTACCCATGCTGGTTCATTTACAGTGCACTGATACAGTTCCCACTCCTGAATCAGACCCGCTTGGCCCGAGGCTCTGGGCTGCTCACTCATTCTGGTTTGCGGGGGGGACGGCAATAAAGGCACTATGCTCATACCCTCCTTCTTGGCCACAACTCTCCCTCTGGTTTCTCCCTGGCTTGTTTATATGTTCTCTCCAGCAAGGGGAACAGCTGTTCCTGTTTACCCCATTCAGCCTGGTCTTGGCATGGGTTAATCAGCGCCTTCAGCTGTTACCCTTTTCCCTGCTGTCGGAACTCTGCTAGTCCAGCTTACTCTGGACTAGGCAGCCAAGGGGTGGGGGGTTGGCAGAGGTGCTGAGGGGCTTCCACCCTCCACTCTCCTACAATCTGGTAATCCAGGTCTATATTTTTCACAGTTCTGTATAACAAGACATATGAGGCTTGGATGACAGAAACCCATCTGTATCTCATGTAGACTTTCCTAGATTTATTTTCTATTTAATGTAAAGTGGAGAAGATTCTGTAACACCATTCATTTCAAGGAAACCTAATGAATGTTTAGTCAAAAGAGAAATGATCTTTCTCATGAGATATCAAAACCACAAGCCTCGTTCTGTTTCCACTAAAGTTAATGGCATAATTCCCACCTTTAATTCTAGTTGGAGTAAGCACAGCCGCAGAGATCTCGAAGATGATATTGAGACAGAGGTTTCAGGCATGTTAGCAAGATTAACTTTTGTGCAAATATAATTCTTAATCTGTTAATATCTGAAATATTCAGTGTAGTTGCAGCCAGGTCAGTCATAGGATATTAGAGAAAGTGGGTGAGGTAATATCTTTCTGTTGGACCATCCTCTGTGGGTGAGAGAGACAAGCTTTCGATTTCTTCTTCAAGTCTGGGAAAGGAACTTACATAAAAATGCAAGGTAGAACAAGTTTAGCATAAGTAGTCATCATATATTATAAGAGACCGTTCAAGGTAGACTGGCTTATTTACACCTCTGCAGTCAGAATGAAAATAGGGGGGTAGGGCGTTGCAGATTGTTGTAATAAACCATAAATCCAGGATCTCTGTACAGTCCAGGATTTTTGGTGTCTATATCATATCTGAAATAATTTTAAAGGATTAATGTTTTTGACAAATCTTAAAGCAATAATCTGCAAGAATTCTGTCTAATGGAATTTTTTCATATGCCTTCAGCCTACCTAGAGTGGGAAACAAGAAGAAAGTCAATGCCAAAGTAGGAATGTCATGATAGAAGAATAAAAAACCATTTACCAAGGATTTTTCAAGGGTGTGAAACCCTTCTTTAACCAAAAAAACTCAGTACCTTGTGAGATGTAGAAAGACTAAAAAGGGCATTAGACGTACAAATGAGGAAGGGCTCAATTTTTGCATTACAATCTCCAAAGCATATTGTTTTAACACAAATTTCACATTTGGTCTTGCATCTTTTTAAGTGATTCCTTATTTTTCTACCTTATAAATAGGCACCAGATGACTGAGGGAACTCTGAAAATTTCAGTGAAACCTGAGATAAAATAAGTAGCCTTAGGTCAGGATCAACTGTAGAAAAATCATTCCAGTTTTTTTCAGAATTAACAACAAAAACAGCCTTTCTCCCAGTATTCCACTTTTAAAAGTTTGACAATAGCAAATATGCATGAAATCCTGTACAAATCTCAAAATATTTGCCACTGCCCATCTCCCTCTTCCCTATTAAATAAGGTTCTGGCATTATCCCCCTCCTAAAATAGGTGGCCAGCTTTCTTCCCCCAATTTCAAATGTCCACCAGCTGTAAAAATGTCATCTGATCCATTGGGAAATGTATCGTAACACTACAGCTTGCGTTTGTCTGCCATCTCTTGCCACAGTGCTAGGAGAGGGGGGATTGGGAGCCAAGGAGGGAGGTTAGTGCAAAGGCTGCCTTGCTTAACAATGTGTGTGGGCCAGGCGCCAAGTGATTCTGTTTAACAAGTTGGTCACAGGGCCACATCTCATGTTGAAACATGGGGAGAATTAAAACATACATTTTAAATTAAATAATTCTACATTGGGTTTTTTGGCTTTTTTTTTTTGTTTGTTTTTTTTAATTCAAAACACTTTTTTTTCCTCCTCCTGGATTGAATTAGTTGGATCAAAGAACAGGGAGTTCTGTACAAGAATTAGACATGTTAAATTAGGGGGCGTTCGTGAACTATCTGGCTGCATCCCGAAGAGATGAGATGCTGTGTTGCAATTCGGTATTGGAATGGACGGAAGATTCACATGTTCTTTTGCTGGATACAACTTTCTGAGACAAATCCTTCTAAATAGTTTACTATTTTATTTTAGCTTCGCAGCCTTTCAGAAGAATATCCCTATTGTATGTTCAATGATCCTGCTTATCTGAACTCCCTTCTGATGCAATGGATCATCTTCATTAAGCCAAAGGTGGGCTACTTGTCCATGCACTGCCCTGCATGGCATCCTGGGTACAGAAGCAGCCACTACCCAACTTTAAACCACAACGATACACTATATAATGGGCCGTTTGAGCTCAGAAACCTTCATTTCCATAATTTAGTATGTTTTCCTTTTGCATGGAGTTTTTAATGGACCATTGTTTTCTTGCCCTTTGTTCTTTAAGAACAGTAACTTTCCAGGCTTGCCCAAAGGGAGGCTGAAGTAGGATGACCAGATGTCCCGATTTTTTAGGCACAGTCCCAATATTTGAAGCTTAGTCTTATCTGGGTGCCTATTATCCCCCATCCCCGTGCCGATTTTTCACACTTGCTCTCTGCTTACCCTAGGCTGCAGGAAAATGCGTTTTTGCTGAATGAGCCCAATAAGTCCAGTCAAAAGTTATTATTTGAACTGGACTTTGTAAATCAAAGGTGGTGGTTCTATGTCCCCGACTCCTCCACCCAACCACTTGCCATGTGAACGAATCTCATTGTGTTCATAAGAATTGTGCATGGGTCTACCAAGGAGCAATTAAACTGCAGCTTCTGAAAGAGACAATAACTTAAGCCATGCAGAATCCATGTCTGGTTTATGGTAAATGGCAAGTCTGTCCCTCTGTACATATGCAGCTCCTTTGGACCTCACCCTGCAGCTCCCTCTCCCCACAGGCAGAACTCCCATTGACTTCAGTAGGAGTCCAGGTGTTATAAAGCAATTACAGCACCACCAACGGTTCCTGCCACATGCTATGGATCATCCTAGAAGCCCAGTCCATCAGGAGAGAAGGCACAGCATTTTCACTGTACAAGCGCTCAGCTCAGCACGAAACTGCTCAGGGGCCTGGAAATACTTTCTTCTCGCCGGGCCTGTTCGGAAGCTTAGCAAGGCTTTAGCAAAAGTTCAGCCCTCAATCTAATTTGCGATTTGATACCTGCCCTCACATGAATAACTTGTTATCATGAAAAGTTAAAAAGCTTAAAAAAACAAACTTACTTTTCATCATTGGCCTTTAGTTTTTTGTAGGGGCCTGTGAAACTAGACTCTCAAGGCTCATCTTCTGGTTCTCATGCACTAGCATGATGCTGGACTTCCAGCCTATTTGGCTCTCCAGTGTCAGAGGGAAATGGGCCCTGTTCTTCTTTAAAATTCAGGAAAACATTTTTATTCAGATTAGGTTTCTGTGATAGCAGCTTTTTCAGCAAAACTTAATTTTTTTTATCTAAACCAGAGGTTCCCAGCCAGGTCTGACCGGTGGTCTATAGAGCAATGGCTGGTCACATGGTGCTGGCATCTGTTTGTTCCAGCTATTAAATGGCCTTAAAAGATTACATTAAAAGTTTTCCTACTATTACCCTGCCATGCAGGCCATTGCTGTAGCTGCCTCAGGCATGTTGTTTGATTGCGATTAGGAGGAGAGTGGGGGCATTGAATCGTGACTGGGAAGAGAGGGCTCCATGAGGCAATCTCTGTACTGCACTAGAAGGGGAATGAGCTCTGGTCTAAACTACCTGACAGTGTCCCTTTAAGCACATGTCCATTAAAATACAATTTTTGATACCACAAAATTATTTGGAGAGCTGAGGGAATAAGTCATAATGAGGCAAAATTCACAAAATTACTCTTTTTCTGTATATTTGGGTAGTTTGCAGATTACCACATGGACATTTTCAATCTGTTCTAGTTCAAACAGGAATTAATTCAGCAAATTCCCATGTCCTCTGTTATACAGGAGGTCAGACTAAATGCCCACAGTGATCCCTTCTGGCCCTTGAATCTATCAATCTAAAACCTGGTTCTCAATTATTTGAAGAAATTTGTCATGGTTCTTATGCTACTCGAGTTGTGTTGCTTTGCTCTGGGTGGTCTACAAATCACATGGATAGTGTTCCCTGATTGGAGGAAGACAACTCATGAGGTTTCCAATGCAAAGGCTCACAGGAAGCAAATTTAAAATTCACTCTAAATAAATAGTGAGCATGCAAGATTAGACCTTGTTTTCTGTGAGCATTTGCGCTATCAAAAAATCAATCACATGAATGTTTGGTCATGTTCACAACACAAAATGCAGTCAATAGTGATGGAAAACTTTTGCAGCATTTGGCCATTTCTTGTTACTAATGTTTTCTACCTGTTTTTCTATATGGCTTATAGTGAGCGGCTTCCTTCAGGGAATGAAGAACATTCTTAATGGATGAGCTGCTGAACATTTTGCTGTATTATGAATTATGATGCATTTTGAACTATTTGTACTAAGTTAACTTTTACTGTAAATAAAATCTAAGTCATACTATTTTTTTTATGTTCAGAGTAACAATGGATACATACGATAGAATGTACTATACTTTTAGGATATGCCTATGCCATATCCCTACTAACCGTCTTTGCCAACTGGGAACAGAGTAGGCAGGAAAATCCCATGAGATGTCAAGTTACTATAATTTTCCTTTCAGTCTCTAGCACCTGCATGTTATATTTCCATTTGGCCTTGAGCAAAATCTTGTCCAGGGTTTTGTCAGGGAAAATGGCAATTTAAAGTAAGCAGGGTGAGAGACAGGAGGGCAGGTGAGGAGGAAGAAACAAATGGGAACTTTCTAGCCATCTCTTAGATCAAAAGCTGGACTGGTCCAGAAACCCTCCTGCCTTTTCCTACTTAGTGGGTAGAGAATCTGGGGGGGGATGGACACAATTAGTTCTGCTCTTGGTTGCTAGCACACGTTGAGCATCGGGGTGGGATTTTCAAGAACACTTAAGGCTTCCTTACCTCTCCTCCACTTGAAATCAATGGCAGTTTTACCAGATCTTTCAGCGAGTGCTAAATAACACTGCTCATATTGCAACCGTGATTGTAATTGTTAAGGCTGGGATTTTCAAAGAGGCCTAAGGGGGTTAGACACCAGCTTGCATTGATTTTAAATGGAATCAAAGTTTAAATAGCATTGTGTTCTTCATGCCCTTAAGCACCTTTGAAAATTCTGGTCTACATTTTAAAGTAGTCAGCGATGCCAATAGTGTGCTAAGTGCTGTGGGAAGTCATACCCTCTGCACAGATCCAAACGTCACCGTGCATGCTATAAGATGCCCTTCTTACAGTCCGTTTATTTTTTGAATCATGTTATAAACCAGCCTTTTTAGCAGTGGAAATTTTGCCTTAATTACCTACTGCTCATTTGATACACTTAATTCTTCTGACACAAATTTGAAAAGTTATTTGCATCAAAGCTTAGTAGGTTGGAAACTTTCCTATATATATAAAGTCACTTCCTGAACTAAAATTGCTAAAGGCCAAACCCAGTCTTGTTGAGCTCAATGGGAGTTTTACCATTTACTTCAAGAGAACCTGAATGTGGGCCTCAGAGAACAATACATACTTTGTTCCTGAAAATTTAACAGGTGCTTAATATAACTGTAAAATACTGTATCTCTCTACATGAATGAAATATTCTGCCTTCTATTGTACTTGTATATTTGTATTTCACATACATTTGAAACCTTTTAGATCATAAGGGATGTATATTTTTCTCATCAGGTTTTGTTATCTTTGTTTTTCAACATGGCTGTCTGAACATCAGAATAATGTATGCAACATTTGATCTAAGGTGTTATTTCAATGTTCCACGACGTGTAAAAGAACCTTTTTATTCTTAATCATTGGTTTTGGAGAGGACCACACAGGATCAAACTCTTCCCACCTTGACTGCCTTTTTAGGCAGAGTTTAGTACAGAAAGTGCTCTTGGATGATAGAATGGCAACAGTTCATAATTAAGGCTGGTCGGAATCCAGAATTCCCATTCTGTGGGAAATTCTAAAACCAGCCTGGTTTCCATTGGAAGACTCAACAAAATCAACAGGTTCCCACAAAACGTTTCGATTTCGACTAGTTGGCATTTTCCCAACAAAAAAATATTCCACCAGAAAACTTCCAACCAGCTCCAGTCATAATTATAGATGCATAGTTTTTAATCGAACACTGTTCCCTTATGCCTTCAAATTTAGCATTTAGTTATGTTGTTTAAAACCTCATTTTGGACTTTCTGGAATTCATTTCATAGCTAGTTCTACTTTTTTCATGTAGCTACAAGCTCACAGCTTCTTTGTTGGTGATGGATAGTCTCACATAATACACCTGTGGGTGTACTCCTTAGCGAGTCTGTTTTAGAGGGGCCTCTTTTGGTTGAATGTTTATCAACTGCCTTTGGATCCTCTTGCTCATTGCACTTCTCACATGCAGATGGAACACCATGACCATATCCTGCTCTAGGCTTCATGTGACATTTTTGAAAGTATTGAAGTGATTTAGAAGTCCTGTTTTTTGATTTTTTTTAAACAGTAATTTTAGACTCCTAAGTCTCATTGAAAGTCAATGGAGACACTGTTTTTCTGGGAACCGATCACCACTTTGGTTTTTGAAATAGTTTTCTCACCATTAAACCACCACCAAGTCCATTGCTTTGGTTACTGGGAAGTATTGTGTTCAATCTAGAGTGGTAATATGAAGTGTGAGTAGTACGGTAGAATTGAAACAGTTACATTTGATGCTTCAGTTTGATGTGGAAATAAGGGGAAGCCACTGCAGGGACTTGAGGCCGGGCTGGTCCCAGACAGTGGGCAAGGTAGATGATTTTTGCAGCAGCATTTTGAACAGATTGAAGTGGGATGCATGAGGAGCTGGATAGCCAGAGGGGAGGAAACTGTAGCACTCAAGGTGAATGATTGGGTTCTAGGCATGGGTTGCCGCTGATAACAGTTACCAGTCCAGCCCTTAGAGACACTTAGCAGATGAGCCCCTCAAGCATAAAATGCTTTTCTTTAAAACTATTCTCTAAATCTTCTGTTCATGACCTAGAGCTCAGAAAAATGAATGTGGTTGGACTCTGAATAATGCATATCCAACTGTCACCATGCGGCCCTGTCAATCTGGCTTGGTTCTGATCTGCAGCACCCCTGCTTTTCCAGGCCTGGGCTCTTTTATTTGCCAGTGACATTCAGTTCTGACCTCTATACTTACCCTCTAAATCCTTTGAAAAGAGATTGATAATGGGGCAGATTGAGTGGTGGTTTTGTGATGAGCCCAAAAGGGGAATGGGCTGAAACCCATAAACTCCATTTCATTTGTGACCTGAGGCAGCTTTTGAACACTGGTTGCCAGAGGTTAGAATGCCCCCTTCTACTTCACATTGTAACAAAGACCAACCAATCAGCAAAGTTTCAAATCCACAGTTAAAACGTGAATGTGATTAATGTGTGGCTTTGAATTTCATGTATTATTGAATTGTATACATTGCTCAGTGCTTGGAGGGCTTTCCTTTTAAAGTGCAATACAAATATAAGTTTAAATGGGGAGAGGGAGACAGGGGGAGAGGCGAAGGAGCTAAGCAAAAGTATTTCCATATGTATTTTTAGGATCCTATGCCTGGAGGACAAGGCTGGGTTGGGATTTAGACTGGGTTGGACCAAACCGACAACCAAATTTAAAGAGTGTTAATGAAGAGGCACTGAATGCAATTGCAGAAGAGCTGTGGGATACCGGACAATGGCCAGGAATGCTTGGAGTTCATTGCTTGGCTGTGGATCTCCTGAAGCCCCAGAGGTATTATCGGAGCTAAAGTTACAGGCACAATGCTCTATTCCCCCATATAATTTAGTGTTCTTATTTCTCAGCTACTAAACTCTGGTTCAAAGAGAAGGTCCTGCTTTAGGTCCTGATCCTGCAACAGGATCCACAAGGCTGGACATTCTCACCCATTTAGCTTTAACGAGATACCACGTGGGTAGGAGGGCCTTCTGAATCTCATTTCAGGGAGGAGGATGCCTTATAGAGCATTTTAAAATGCAGTTGCCTTCATCAATCCCATGTTAAATGAAGGGGATCATTTTCAAATGTAACTAGGCAATTCAGAAAGGGGAAGGAAAGTTGTCTAGTGTTTAGAACAAAGAATTGAGTCAGGACTCTTCCATTTTATTCCTGGGCCTGCCAAGATTCATTGCATGATCTAAGACAAGTCACCTGACTTCCATGTGTCCATAACATGACATGACGTTAATAGGGAGGGAGCCTTCAATGGTGGTTATGAAATTTTAATTCACGGCTGCCCAAGTCTTTGCAAAGCACATTGCATTTAAAGTGTCACGTGGTGAATGCCTGATGTGCAATAACAGGTTCTGGCCAGATACAATACTAAATCCCTGGTCAGGACCACCAACAGCAATTCCAGGCCCCAGAGCAGAATAGTCAATGGCCCCACTAGAAAGGGATGGCTGAGGTTCGAGTGGGCTGCCTCCGGAAGTTTTTACTTATTTATTATGTACCATGCAGGTTGCCGGGTGGCTGAGGAGGCAGTATCAGGGTCCCTGGCAGTATCTGGCAGCTTCCTGGGTCCCTTGGACTGCCCAGGGAAATTACTGATCAACCCGGGAATCTGAGTAGGTGATACCATCTCCTCAGCTGCCCCGGAACCTGCATGGCACATCATAAGCAAGTTTGGCTCAGGGGAGGGGCA
This sequence comes from Mesoclemmys tuberculata, assembly GCA_007922155.1. Lineage (NCBI taxonomy): Eukaryota > Metazoa > Chordata > Testudines > Chelidae > Mesoclemmys > Mesoclemmys tuberculata. Next base: position 2,145,622 of record ML675643.1, read on the forward strand.
GAGACTGCAAGCAGCGGAGACCTCAGGGAAGTGTGGAGGAGAGGAAGGTACGTCTCTATCCTCCCATCTGCCTTGGCCCTTTTAAATCACCGGGCCCATGGGCAATTGCCCTCCTTGCCCTCCCCCCAGCAGCAGGCCTGCCCCTGTTCCTCCTTCGTGCTGCAGTTACCGTTGTGAGCCCTGCTGATTCTTCTTTTTTTTTAATGGAGAAAAGACTTTTCAGCCTCCTGCGGTGCCAGATGGAGTTTGTGTTAAATAGGGTTAGTACAGAAATGAGCGCATACTCCCTGGGAAGTAATGTACGATGCATTTCGCCTCTTTCTGTTCATGAGTTTTCCACCCACCGTTTGTTTTCTGTTAAGCTATTTATTCAAAATTATTTAAATTAGTGGAAAAACCCTTACGGACTATAATGGAGCTTCTTGATTAAGAAGGGTTGCACAATTATGTCCTAGTGCCTTAGTCCTATACTACAGCTGTGCTCTCGTCTCTGAGAAACGCCTTCAGCTTTGCCTCCAAGGGAGGAAGTTAAGTTCTCAATGATTATCCCAGTCTATAAAGACAAATCTTTAGGGCAACTTGTGTTACCATCTCCCTGCTCTGTTAACATTGGCATTACTTCAGGTCTTGGGGGTGGAATGGAGTTCAACTTTTGGTTTAGGCCACAAGTTAAAGTTACTGTGTTTATGGAGTGAATTCTCCTCCACGGCACTCTCCAATCTGCTCCTCCTGGAAGTGCTCATTTTTAAAAGTTGGAAAAGGGGTGGAGGGGGGGTGGCAGCTCATCCTAGTTCCCCATTTGTGCACATCAGAAAACCCAGTGCACAGTTGGCAGTCTCTGTCCTGGACCAGAATAGCAGGATTGTTGTGGGTCACTCTTGTGGTCGGATTACAGAGAAACAGACTGAGCCTCTGCCTGTACTAAATCTTGGATTTCTTACCATACTGCAGCCTAAATTGCATCATTTCACTGCACAACCCTTTAACCCAAGAACACTGGCACAGAGTGCTGTTTCAACTGACCTCACATGGAATACAAATCACTGGGTCAGCAAACAGGACCTGGCACAGATCAGAATGAACAGAGAGTTACCCTATTTCAAAACCCAAGTCTAGGGAATTCCTCAAAAGTTTCCATCTGGATTTGCACCTGGGACTCGATTTGCTTGTAAAAAGGGGCAGGGAGCAGGGCAGGGCTGCTAAACAAGAGAGGGGCACCAGCTGAACAAATGGTGTCTGACTCAGAAAGCAAGCTAAACTACACTGCAAGTAGGAAAATGGAACCTTTTCACCTCGGGAGACCTCTGAATCCCTGTATCCCCTGATTTAGCCATCACCAATCCTAGGATTTGAGAAAACACATAATAAGGCACATACTCCATCAGCAGTAATAACTTTCCTGCCTTGACAAAGCTGGTTAAGGGAGATACACACAAATCTGTGCTTGCCAGTGAAAATTTCCAGATGGTAGCTATAGAATTGCTAGTGCAACTCTTGTCTGACACATTTCTAAACATGATTTTGCTGGCTTCTCTAGAAAATATGTATTGAAGAGATCTTGAGCCAATGGATTGCAGGAGGGATGAAGACCAGCACAGTGCAAAATTGATTCCCAAATCCCAGAACAGATCTGAAATTCATTAGTTGCCTATGAAATTTTGGGAGAAAATGATTATTTGCTCTTATGGAAATAAGTCCTATAGAATGTAATTAACACAGAATAATCGTTCTATAGTTTGTGTTTTTAAAAAAACCTAAAAAAGTTATTGAATTCTATAGCAGGGATAAAATCTGTTACATTCTATAAATATTTGGAGTAATTCCTATAAAACTCTAAGGATGAAGCTAACTGGATTCTATAAGACTCCTGCATAAAACTGTTTTCAACCTTCAGGTATTCCTTCCTGAGCAAGCTGAATTACAGAAGAAATCCATGTAAACTGGAGATAGTCTTGTGTGTGGCAGTCAGGTGGCTTGAGTTGCATGTGAGCTCATTACATTGGTATTTTAATAAATTCTTAGCATCCCAGAAGTCCTCTGTTTTGATGCCAACCCAGTCCTGGTTAAACTGACCTCCTCCCCCATTTTTAATTTCACATGACTAGACCTCCTCCAGTCTTTTAAATTAAATCTAAGAGAAAATGGGGAGTCTTGCAAGACCAGCTGAGTGATTCTCCCCCTCCCCCCGCACCCCCATTCTAATTGGCAAACATGTATGCATACTCATGTGGTTCCATTTTCAGAATCTGACCCTGGGCAGGGCTCTTTTCTTCTGTATAGGTTTTTTTTTTTATCAAAGCATCTTTTGCACAGGTTTATTTGGACCCAAAATTTCAAATTCATCAAAACTGTCATGGGTGATTTGCAGGATGTAGAGATACCAACAGTCCAATCAGTTTTGGTGTCACAAACAATTACATGCCAAAGAATTATGCCAATTAGTAAATACTCTACTAATAGGCCACCTCTTCAAGGATGTTGATTGCTTGTGACAGAGGTTTTCAGGCTGTCTGCTAGAAAACTACAATCCAAGCCTTTGTGGCTGAGGCTTTGGGAAAATTCCTTGTTAACTTTCTGCACCCTCCTATCTCAAAAAAAAAAAAAAAAAAAGAAATCTGCAGATGAACAGTTAAAAACATTAGAGCTGAAGTGGTATGTTTGTTCAGATTTGTCACTCCAAATCCTGTTACAATAAGGCCTACTTCTTGAACAGATCAAAAGAGAAATCCTAAACTATTGCATATTATCTATGTTGACTTCTACAAGAAGATCCATGATTTGGTGCTTTTTCTCCTGGAGTCTATAGAACCACATAAAAGTAAGAAATGTATTTGGTCTCATTCTGTTCCCCTCTCTCTCCTTTCCTGTCCGTTCAAATTTTTTCAAGATTGGCCTAACGAGTAAAACTGGCAAGTTCCTGAACTCTTGGTGATTATTCTTCAATTAGTAAAGGATATCATTAGAGAGGTTTGTGTCATCATTTAGAACAGCAGTACTCGTGCTGTAACAGCTACAGTGTTACTTTATCAGAGAGAGCCAGGAATGAGAGTCCGCATACAAAAATAGATGTAATAAATGTAAGGACTCATATAGTCATTCAAAAAGTTGTTTAGTACAACTGGATAGGGAGGACAGGAAGTCATCAGTCACTATTTTTTACATGGACCTTAGCAGAATTAAAGGGTGAGCCTGATTTAATAGTGTAAACCAGTCAGTGAAATTGCACTGGTATAGAATTGGGCAGCACGGCAGCACAGTAGGCGGAGAACCTAACAAAGAAATGCCATTTTCCACTATGCATGACCAGCTTCTAGCATTCAGTGCCACAGGTGGCTCCAGCGAAGCAGCTGCTCTGGCTAGAGTTTATAACAAGCTAGGTCATTTTATGAGCATTGATGGACATTTGTAGCTGTGAGATAAGGTTATGCTGCAGGCTGTAAACTGATAAATGCAGGGGTCAAGAAAGAGATTGATCCCTTTGGACAGGATTGCAAAACAGGCTAAATGCTTTACAGGTTTTTCCTTCTCTCCTCCCTCTAAAGCATCAGGCACTAGCTACTATTAGAGACATGATAGCACTGGTCTAACCTGGTAGGGTAAATCCTATGATCTCTTCACTGGGGAAAGATGGTAGATATTATTAATACTCTAATCCCAAAAGTAATTACTTTATACTTTCTTCAGAAAGTGTCCGAGGATACCAAACAGCTCCCAATACTCTAACAATAAAATATCTTCCCAAGTAAAGGAATATTAGATCTGACTCAAGCAAAATAAAGAGAAAACACCAGCGATCAATGGCAATTTCCATATGAATGTCCATTGAGAATAGCTTAGACGAGATGCAAGCCAAACCCTCTGTAAATCAGATGAACTGAATTCCCATTCCCTCTTTATTCACTTGAAAAAGCAAAACAAGCCCAATAACGCAATAATACTCGCAGTCCTTCAGAGGTACAAAGCTCCTGCTTCCCCTCCTCACCATGGCAGGCTGTATTCTGGAGTTCTGCAAAACTACATGAAATTCAACCGGGGGGGGAAAGATAATTTATGAGTAAAATATTCCCGTTCTCCTGTCATGTGCTCAAAGCATTCAGATGATAGGTGGGAGCCAAGCAGGAGGAATATACAATTACTGGAAACCAAGGTCCTTCCAAAGCAGTCAGCAATAACTAACGGATCAACAGAGCATGTATCTCGTAACTCTCAAAGGGACGGGAGCTGCTACAGAAGCTCTGGCCCTTCCGTTAATGGTTAATTCATCACCATTTGGAGTCTAGGTTGAGACTGGAAGTCATTCTGAACTCTGTGCTCTTATTCAACCACAAGTGATTGGGCCTGATAGCATTCACCTACACAGTAAGAAAGAATAATTCCTTTCACTGCAGGAATTGCTGGGTGAAATTCTATATCCTGGTGTAGTCCATAGAACCTTATTGTACAATGATGGAAATAATTCATTTGGTCATCTCACCCAGCCCGTGCAAGACTGTTCCAAAGTATATTTATTAGGGGCCTGTCCAGATCACTTAAGCTGCCAAGCAATGGGATTTGCACCATTTGCCTTGGGAATCTATTCCAAGAGACAAGACAATCTCTCTTTGCTAGGAAGCTTCTCCATCTGAACTTTTGCTTTCTGACTTTTATACCATTACTTCTAGTTATAGACATCTTGTACTACCCTAAATAATTTTTCCACACGCTTCAGGCTTCACCCTTTCCACCCTTCAGTGATAGACTGCTATGAAGGCCTTCTTTGCCATCTCTGACCCAACTTATACGCATTTTGATCTTTAATCTTTCTGACAAAGTTGATTCAGTTAACCCTCTTTTTCCATTTTTGCTCCTTGCCTATGAAAGCCATTCAAACATAGCAATATGTTTCTGGTAATGTACCCACAATTAGCCAGATCCTCAGCTTGGGTAAGCCAGCATATCTCTAGTGGCCAGAATGGAGCTATGCCGCTTTCCCCCAGCTGATGATCTAGCCCAGTATTCCAGACAAGTCATACCATAGCTTGTCTGATATGAGACCTCTGAGAATGCTGCAAGAAACTGTAAACCTTTGTCTAATATGCTATTACCTTCAGCATCTCTCTCCACCATAAAGCTTTCAGGGTTTCTCTTTCCTGTTGACTTTTTGTTGGATTGTTTTCCTGAGATGCATGAGCTTCCCCTCCCCACCCCCCCTCCCACAAGCTGAATAGCATTATCAGTATAGTCTACCCATATTTTTAACCTGAGTGGTTCTTTCTATGGTGTTTCTATGTCCTCAGTGCTGTTCACAGGCCCTCTACTTTTAACATCTTCTGTTAATTTCATTAACATTCTTTTTACCCCTCATGGGAACAATCAATGACTATGTTTAAATAAGAGAGATGCAACATCGACTCCATTGGGCCCGATTCACATTGCAAAGTTTTGCTAATAGAAGTTACGTCGGTACACAGCAGCTGCAGTTAGTATATCACTTGTGCATGTGTATGTTTGCCTCCTTACATTGGCGCTGCATGTATCACCAGGAATGCTGGTGTCAGTGCACGGTGCAGTGCACCATGGGGAGGCATCCTCGTGAGCCCACCCGCCACGGGTGGTTTTTGGGTAGCTTTGGCAATGCATGGTGGGGCATAAACAAGTCATACGGGGTGACTGGGAGCATGCAGTCAATTTCCCCTAAAGCATCCCATATCATTTTTATCCCCTAATTTTCACACCTAATTTCAATTTCCCCCGAACCCATACAGACCTAATCGCTGTCCGCCATCTCCGACAGAAGCCTGGAGTCTGCACAGGTCTGAACTATTGTAATGAGTGCTGTAAGCACAGGATACACAATCATTCAATATTTGCAGACCCACTAGAAGAATAGTAGGGAACATGACTAGAGACCTGAAAATCGACAGGTAGCCACAGATTATTTTTGCAGCTTGTGGATTGGAGGTGAATACAAAATTTGTATCTGCACAGGGCTCTAAACATGATTTTCTTGGAGGGCAGATAGCTGTGGGACACAGTGCAAACCAATTCATGACTGTTGGTAGCGGTCACAGAGCAGCTGCAGATGGTGGAGCATCGCTTCTGGGTCCGAGAAACAAGCGCTGGCTGGTGGGATCACACTGTAATGCAAATTTGGGTTGACAAGCCGTGGCTGTAGAACTTTCAGATGCTCCATGCCACATTCCTCGATCCGTGCACCAAGCTCACTCCAGGCCTCCAACAAACTGACGGCAGAGAAGCGAGTGGTGATCTCACTGTGTAGACTTGCAACTCTGCATTGCTACTGGGAAGTCATTTTGAAGTGGGCAAATCCACTGTAGGAGCCAAAGTCATGAAAGTGTTCAGGGCCATTAATTGTCTGCTGCAGTACACGACTGTCACTCTCAGCAACATGCAGAACATAGGAGATGGCTTTGCAACTATGGGATTCCCCAAACTGTGGTGGAACAGATGGCACACACATTTCTCTTTTGGCACCAGACCACATCAAACACAAAGGGCTACTTTTGCATGGTTATGCTAGCGCTGGTGGATCACCAGGGATGCTTCACTGACATCAGTGTAGGCTGGTCAGGGAAGGTGCATGACACTTGCATCTTTAAGAGCACAGGACTGTTAAGAAACCTATTAGCAGGGACCTTCTTTTCCAACTGGCAGATTTCCATTGACAATGTTGGAATATCAGTGGTAATCCTGGGGGGACCCAGCTTACCTCTTGTTCTCCTGGCTCATGAAGCCATACACTAACCACTTCAACTACCAGCTCAGCAGATGCAGAATGAGAGTTGAATGTGCTTTTGGTAGATTAAAAGGATGCTGGGCATTGTCTACTCAGCAGATTGGGACTCAGTGAGAACAATATCCCAATGGCTACAGCTGCCTGTTGTGTCCCACATAATATATGTGAAGCAAAGGGGCAAAACTTGCTGCACGGGAGGAGGTGGAGCGGCTGTCTGCTGAGTTTGAACCACCAGACACAAGGGCAATCAGATGAGCTATATGGCTTAGAAGGCTTTAAAAGAGCACTTTAACTGCCAGCCACAGTAATGTGCTCAACCTGGCACTGCAGTTTGGGGGCCTGTTAGGAGTTGTGTGCTGCTTGCTGCACATCTGTGCATTGATCACTCACAGTGCAGCTAATAATGGTGTGGTGCTTGCTGTACATTTATGACTACAGGGTTTGGCACTGATCCGATGGCTGTGCATGTACAAGAGCATTACTTTCACTGCCGGCAGGCATTACCCAGCATGTGTTGTAAACCACTAAAGATAAATAAATTTTGATGCAGTTACTAGAATCAGCTTAAAAAAAAATCTGAAGAACTTAATAGAAAATACATTTTAACGTTAAAAAACGGAGGACCCTTAAACAAGCAAGGGAAAGGAACATCGATGTCCATTGCAGCTACACATATACTGATCTCAGAGAGCCACAGTTGTACGTGAAGCTGTGGTTGTCCAACTTTCCTCCAATGTGGAGTGGCAGGGGTCGCCATGCAGACCCTGAGGCCAGGTGGGATAGTGGGAAGGGGCAGGCTCTATGCTGCAGTTCTCCACTGACTGCAACGGCACTTGAGTCTGGAATTGTTGAAGCTGGAGGTCCATAAGAGTCTGCAGCACCTGCGTTGGCTGATGGAGAAGATCCTTTATGTCCTGGTGCATCTCCCTCTCCTTTACCTACACCGTTCTCCTGTCTCCTTTTCCTTCTCCATACAGTCTGCAATATTTACTTACACACTGACCTGGAGTTTCATCCCCTGCTTCAGGCTTACCCATGCTCAACTGCAGCACTGGCTGAATGGTGGTGGAGTCAAAAACAGGTCCTGGCTCACGGCACAGCTGGATCCCTCAGTTGCCTGTCCTCCTCCACCTCCACCTTCACCTCCTGCTCCTTGACGATCATGACAGGGACCTGAGACTCAGGCTCCCCAGAGGTATCCACAGTGGTGGAGGGGCCTCTGACATGTACAGCATTCAGCTCTTTGTAAAAGCAGAAGTTTTGCAGCTTTGCACAGGAGCAATTGTAGGCCTCCTTGGCCTTCTGGTATGCCTGCCCCAGTTCCATGGCTTTCACTGCTGCTGATCTGTTATACCCCTTCTTCTGCATCCCCTGAGCAACCTGTTTGTAGATGTCCCTATTTCTACAGCTGGTTTGGAGCTGTGCCAGCACAGCCCTTCTCCCCACAAGACTAGGACATCTAGTATCTCCTGTCTACTCCAGGCAGCTCCAGGAGCTCACCAAGCTGGACAGCCAGCAAGAAGTATTTAATAACGTCAGCCGTGGCTCCACACCACTCAGGGAGCTGGTGTCGTTATGTCGCCATAACAGGGCACTTACAGTGGCGGGAGACAACTTTAAGTGCAGAATAAGGTCAACGCAACGAGGCAGCTTATGTTGACCTAACTTTGTAGTGTAAACCACTTCAGCTGATGTCGATCCATTGGAGACAATGGAGCTATGGCAATTTACACCAGCTGAGAGCCTAGTTCAACATCTTCAGCTGGATCTGTAGACAGACTTTGAAGAACATTTATATTTATGCGCATATATATTGGTAGAAATCCACGTTTTTATTGAACAAGTGTTGCAGTAATACTCCTAGGCCAAGATTTGATTCTGCAGGTTCAGGGATGTAAATTACAATGCCTCCAGTGAGAAAGGGGATTCACCTCTAAGACAGCAAGTGTCAGTACCAGAGCTCCTGACACATTGGGCAACTTTAAGTTTAGGCCCAGGCTACAGTGGCAGCTGCTGCCTGGGAAAGGTGCTGAATCCCCCATGACTGGGAGCAGGTCCTGCCCCCATTTAAGACTTGCCAATTGACTCCAGGGCCCCCTTGAAAGAGGCGATACAGGTGGCGAGCACTTGGCATGCCACCCAGGGAGACTAGTTGCAAGAGTCTGCCTGCAGCCTGGCTTGTGCTGACTGTGAATTGGGCCCCCAACAAACTTAATTTACTCCTGTTGTAAGTGGAGGCATCTCCTGCTGAAATCAATGAGTGTTGTGCCCATTTGCATCTGGGCTGAATTTTGCAATCCATAGTCCCTCCTTTACTCCGAAGTGCCAAGGGTGGGTCTAGAACCAGTTTGATTTCCTGGTTCCCCAGGTGAAAGGCAATGGAGCAAAGCCAACCTCTCTTTTGCTGAAGTTCTGAGTGTACAGGAAAAGATCCTCTCTCTGCTTTGCCTGAGGCTCAGTCCTTTGATAAGAAGGAAGTAGTTCAACATGCCCAGATCGGATTCTTGTAAATCAGTCTGCAAGCAGCCAGCCTCACCCACATGCCCATGTAAACAGGACGGTTGTGTTACACAGAAGGCAGCAAAGATTGACCTAATTGCAGAAGTCAGTTATTTTAATGAGGTAAAAATTATGCCACCTCTCTTATCCTTCTAATATTAAGATTCTAATCTCTAAATAACCCATTTGTACCAGCAGAAGGGCCCATCAAAGTCATCCTATGTTTGGGATTCAGTAGAGATGGATGCAAATCAAAGCTGTAGAGCCATTTACCCCTGACCACTGGAGAATTCTGGGACTAACTACAGATTGAACAATGAAGCCTCTCTTATGGGCCCAAAGCAAAATCCCAGCTCTTAACACCTCCAAACTACTAGTGATGTTCAGATGTGACTTATATCTAGGTCTTAGAGTGCTAAACCTACTTCTGTCAAGTACTGAAGTTCCATGCAGGTCCTTGACATACTAAAAGCTAATGGGGTATATTGGATACGTGCCCTTGGGGAGGAAAAACAGAATGAAACAAGATATTTCAGTGACCTTGCATGATAAAAATGAATGACCGGTATTTCAAGGAATAACTCTAGTGAAACTAGTACTATAGCAAAGACTCCCAAGGACGATGATCTTTAAACAGGGCATGGGGCAGGGACTGGAACATCTAACCTGAAATAAAACCGATAAAGGGAAATATGTCAGCTGACGTTTTGTTAGCTATCCAACAGTGCCACCTAGTGTCAATACACTAGAAAAATATCGAGATAAAACGTGTTTTTCAGAATTCACCCATAGGCCAACATGTAATACGTGATTCTCTCTACCTTTGAATTAAACAAATGAATGGACTAACATAAGTAGAGAAATAACATAGCTTCTAAGCCATTTTCAGTCTGTCCTATGACTACAAATTCAGGGATTCAATGAGTATATTTTCAGCCAGGCTGAAACCTAACACTGGCAAAATAGATTATGTATAAATCTGAGCACTCAGACCCCTCATCACAGAGAGCCAGAGGCACAAATGTTCAGTACCTGCAATTCGACTGTGGGTGTAGGTGCTGCGTGTGCCTGCACCCAGAGGCTGTCATGTTTCCTGAGATAGGAGTGTTGTGCGAAAAGGAATACAACTGGAGAGCAGGACCTCAATGCCGGCTTAAACAATTGGCCTGTTCTTTTGGAAAAGTTCCTTGGGCAGTTTTTCTAGCTTTCCTTGTTGATCCTTTTAATGGTAAGAAAAGATTTGCTTCAAAGGCACCACACTGTAGGTGCAAATTATTATTATAAAAATACGAAGCAAATGTTGGGGCAGACTCTGCCACCCTTGAAGAGTACTTCATCCCCTTGTGTAATCCCAATGAAATATATAGAACCATGCACAGTGTAATTTACTTCTCATCAGGAGCCAGGGTGGCAAAGTTTGTCCCATATAAAGACCATGAGAATGCATTCCATATGACTAAGCAAGGCAAAGGCAACTAGGCTGTGCATTGCATTGAAGGCATTAGAAAATCTCCTTTCTGGGATGGAAAAGCCATCTGGTTTAGGTACAGGGTGAGGTGAAATTTATTGGGCTCAACCTAATCTCTAGTAAAATCTACCTCATAGATTATCCATGCTCTGTTGGTCATGGAATATGTTTATTTGGGCACCATCTGCACCCATGCTACTGTGTCCTACAACCTCATATTCACTAGATGGGGGTAGGACTTGGTTAGCACTAGGATGGGGGAATTCCAAGGAAATGCTGGATGCATCAGGAGCCGATGCTGGAGATTCAGGATACATGTACACACTGGACAACAAACTTTCATCTGCTATACAACAGCAAAGAAAGCAACACCGGGGGTGCCCATCCCAAACATTCACAAATCATGAGTTAGGCCTCAAAATAATCATGACATTTAAAAAAAAAATTAGTAAGCATGGGATTCTTTGTATTTACCTTCTGATTTCTAAGGCTGGAGGTGTTCACATATCCAAGCTTTTCGTCCCAACCACAAGAGCTACATACTTTCATTTTAAAAAATGGAACGGAAAAAAAAGCAAGCTGAGTTCTCACATGATCACTTAACTCCAGGAACTGGGGCTTTAGGAAAAAAAACCCAAATATTTCAAGACTCATGATAAAATGATGAGAGTTGGCCACACTCCAGCATGTACCAGAGTAGACCCCAGAAAGGTGGAGGAGAGAGAGCAATAGCTTCACAGTCTGCTACCCCCGGTCCTATAAACTACAGAGGAACCACAAACAAATCTCCACAGTTCAAGAGTGATGGGTGGAGGACTAGAGGTGGGAGAGAGGTACTGCTAGAGAAAGTAGAAATTCCCTACATTATACTTCCTTTTTGTTTTGGGAGATTGGAAACCTGCTCTGAAGTCACTTCTGGTGGAAACTACAGTAACTTCTCCTCACATGCAAACTCCTCTATGCTATAACCAGATTTTAGGTGGTTTGCAGGCAATAGGCAGCCACTATCAGGTACCATGTGGCAGCATCAGTCCAGAGGTTGCTGATGGTGAATGGCCACAATTGGCCACCACTGGATGCTGAGGAAAGGAAAGGGGAAGCCCCAGAAGTGTGCACACACAAGGAGGATGAGAACTCTGTTTCCTGATGGAACAATTAAGAGAAACTCAAAGTGTGTTCCCTAGCCCCAGTGGGTGTTTTTCCCTTAAAGGGGAATCCATGGTTCATAGTCTGATTTTGGGGGGATCTTTGGATGTAAGGCACTTTATAAATGTCAGCCACTATTCAAAAAGAAGCTTGACCAAGTGCTCTCTATCTGCACAACAGATCCACAACCACTACCACTTCCAGCACTCTAAGGAGTCAGCAATCCCTGCTAACCAGTGATGATATCCCAAATTTCCAATAACCAGTTCTATGAAGGCAGGTGATATTTAAGAACCTATTCTGAATAGGTTCTTAAACATCATGCACACAGCACCCCACACACACCCAGAACTACAGAGTACCCTCCGCTGTGAAATTGACTCTCCCTGGTCAATTTCAGCGGCAGGGAGAATCGGGAAACACTCGCTGCAGTGAAATTGACCCTCCGTGGTCAATTTCGGCGGCAGGGAGAATCGGGGGAGACACTCGCTGCAGTGAAATTGACCCTCCGTGGTCAATTTCGGCGGCAGGAGAATAGCGGGAGACACTCACCGCAGTGAAATTGACCCTCCGTGGTCAATTTCGGCGGCAGGGAGAATAGCGGGAGACACTCGCCACCGGGAAATTGACTCTCCCGCCGCTAACAACCGGTTCGCTGCTCTGCCTTTTCATTGAATCTCCCGGGGCTAAGAACCGGTTTGCTGCATTTTTTCTATTTTAAGAACCGGTTGGATATCATCACTGCTGCTAACCTCTGTGAAGAGAGACCACTTCGATCTGAACACCAAGCACCATACGTAGTTGCAGAAGTGACTGTGCTATAAGAGGAGAGGGATGTAAGGGACTGTAGAAACCAGCTAGCTGAAATAGTGGAAAACCTGGTAGAAGATTTTAAGCACATAACCAACCTTCTTGATTAGAGTTTTATAGCAATGTTGATAAATTCCATAATTATGCTGTAAAAGGTATCAGAATAGACAATTATCAGCAATCTGGGACAAGAGGCTCAGGTGGCCGAAACTAGAGGAGCTCTGTTGTCTTCAACAAAGCTATGTTAGCAATTTAGTGCTTTCTCCTCAAGGGCTGTATTAGAGCTGCCATAGGCTACGGTACCAAAGATCTGGATTCAGCTGGGTCAGAGTCAGCCCTCATTGTAATGTTACCTCAAAACTGAGGGGTGTGTTACCCCAGAATTTGATCAAGTTAATCGTAGCCATATTGTGTGACTTCAGCCACTATTAATTAATAAAATAGAACACCACAGGTTTAAGGGTTAATTTAGACAAGCAGGGCTTTTGGAGGCAAGGTCAAATACTAACCGCAGGTTGGCAGTTTCTGCTAATTGGACTGGGGGGAGGGGAGAAAAGAGCCAACAAATTATGGGACTGAAAGAAAATGAGTGGATGGAGACCTTGAGCTTGGACGTCTTTGATACAAAAGCTTATTATGGCTAAGATTGCTAGGAATGCTTTATTGATAGGTAATTTATTGAAGTTAAGAGACGTGATGAGCCTGTAGGAAGTCGCTATGAGTTGTGTTTTGTTAAAGCTAGTTCTAAAAAGACCAGAGAATAGAGTGTATTGTGGAGCAGATCTCTGAAGCTATCCTGAGAGACTTTTTCCTGACACATTACTCCCTGGTGGGGAAGCAACCGGCCATCATTGACCTGCTGTTAATTACTCAATATCATCTCAGATATTAGGTAATTATTTGGGATGTTCTAAATCTATTGCTTATGTTTGTGTGTGCTTAAATATAATAAGCAGTAGTTTTTAGATACGAGCATGCTTATTTGTATCAATCTTTCATCAGCTAGAAATGGTGTGTTCCCATTGATTTATTCCTGATCCCGCCAGGCGTGAAATAGTTACATAACCCCTGCTTTTGGGGTTTAAGACCCTGGATAACAGTAACTCCACTGGCTTCAATGGAGTTACGACAGGGATGGATTTGGCCTCTGGTGACTCTGACCCTGATCCAGTGCCCACTGAAGTCAATGAAAAGGCACCCATTGGCTTCAATCAGCTTTTCACGAGGCTGTCAATAATACATTAACACATGCACAACCTAAAATGCATATCCCACAAAATAATCAAAAGCACAAAGAAAAATGTTAATGTTTATAACATGTAACATAAACACACCGATTTGAAATTATTACAATCCATGTATAAAAATACCTAATATTTAGTTGAGGCCAGATCCTCCTTTGGTGTAAATCAACGTAGCTTTGCTGAAGTCAATAGAGCGCTGCTGTTTTTCACCACCTGAGCCTCTTACCCCAGATTGGTAATAAAACTCCTTCCTGTTTTGTTTAGAAGAATAAATCCTCTCAAATAAAGTCTGTAATTTTGCTGTATATATCGACTGTCATATAAAATTCTAATCAAGGAGGCTGATCATGTACTTAAAATCTTCTACCATGTTTTCATTATTACAGCTAGCTGGTTTCTGCAGTCTCTCTCTCCTCTCATGCCTGCATGTAGTGATGAAACTGCTAGTACATTACTTGCTGTAGCTGGTTTCATGCAGTGTTTAAATTCCAGAGATAAAGCCTGAAGGGGGTTTAACGATTCCGTGAGTCCTCTAAAAAGTTTTTCAACCCAGATTCTGCTTTTCCCCTGGTTGTAAATCCCCAAAACAGATTGTGTGTTTTCACAGGAATCACTCAGCTGTCCAGTAACTTCTTCCACTGGTCTGTCATGGCCCAATAGAGGGCAGTAGTGCACACAGTTAAAAACTAGAAAAACGACCTGTCATGGTCATTATTAATATTATGGAGGCAAAACTATTCTCCTCCCCACTGTAGCCATGAACTGTGTTAAAGCGTAGGCCAGTCTGTACCTAACAGAAAGAAAATCCTAAAAAAAAACTTCATTGCCATTACTTTTTTTAAATCAAATTTTAGAAAAAATATTTGGCAACACAAGAAGTATCTCCTGTTTCTCCAGAACTGGATTGCTCAAAAAACTGGTAATTGGATAAAGAGCTTCTTTCTTGTTCATCAGGCTGAATCCAAACTCGGTCTGTAGAGAGTAGCAGTGACGAAAAGGCTGAGAAACAGTGTGGTCTAGTAGATAAAGCACTTCTCCTGGGCTCAGGAGAGGCAGATTTGATTCCTGGCTCTGCCAGTGACCTTAAGTGTGACTTTGGGCACGTTCTCCCTGCCCACTCTAGATTATAAACTGATCACAAAATGCAAAGGTGGGATCTATTTGTATTTATAAATAGTCCACCTCTATATTTCACAAGACAGCATATGCCTATAATAAATAAATAAAATAATATAATAATAAATATAATAAAATAATAAAAACAAAAACCATCACACCACCTTCCTCTTTGGCATACGTCTAAATTTCCTTTGTCCACAATATTAAAAGAGTATGTTAAAATCCAAAAGAATCCATATCACTACAAACTAGAAATTACAGACCCTGGGCTGAAATACAACCACCTCTGAAACCGAAGGTGCTAACTCTACAATACAGTGACTAGGGCACTGACCTGAAAAATCACTGCATCATCTGAAGCAAAAGCAGGTGTTTATTCATAAGCTGAAAGATGAAATTTATTCAGGACATTGAGGTTCTTGCAAAGTGTGCTGTGAGATCTTTGATGGCCTTTGTGGTCTCAACATAGTGCCCCATATATCCATGCAGAGCCATTGGCTCATACTGACTTAGGGAACAGTACTACCTGCTAAACCATCATCATGGCTTCTTACAGTACTCATTTTTTTCTTGAAGGTCTCAAGATTTAACCAAATCTCAAACTAAACCACTTTAAGAGAACCTAAAAGTTCTCTTTGACCTAAATCTCAAATGAAAGTAAACTAAAGTTTGACCTAAATCTCAAACTAAACCACTCTAGGTGTATGTCTATACTGACGGTGGCAAAGTTGCCGCTGTCAGATCAACCCTTCTGGATCGATGGAGCGGTCAGTGAAGACCCACTCAATCGATCCAGAAATCGACCTAGTTAAACCACCTCAAGTGGTGTAGTGCTGTGTTGACGGGAACGCAGTTTCCGTCAGCGCAGTGCAGTGAAGGCATGGTGCAGAATGGAAGCACAGCAGTCGATAGGAGTTACACAAACTACTCTGTAGTAGTTTGCATACCTCCTGTCGACTGCCACTGAATTGCCAGGTAAGGGGTAGGCCAGAGCTAAAAGAACCAACCACCTCCACTACACAATGGGAGACTTCTAAAGAGGGCGTGCAGCTGGGCCTGAGAGCAGCTAGCTAACTGCAGCTGAAACCCCTAATTGGCCAGATCATTTGACTTACTGAGTGGCATCATCAGGACTGCACTCAAGCCCAGTAGATTGAGTTTACCAGTGGCTACCCAGCACTTACGCCTGATTGTAGCTGCCCCAACCTTGTTCCCCGTTTTGCTCCTGACTCCCAGTTCCTGCCCCTTGGCGCTAACTCCTGGATGTTGACCACTGGTCTGACCACTAGGCCTGAGTGCCATAGCTCTGATTATTATTAGACCTGTGCATCCACCTCTCATGCTATGATATCTAGCCACTGAAGGAAGTGATTTTTTAAATTCATTATTATTGGTATACGTGTTAGTTAGGTAACGGTAACACCTGTTGCTCTCAATTATGCTTCACTGTGCTAGGGGTTGTACACCTGTAGCAAAGAGACAGTCCCTCTCCCACGAGTGTATAATTATGCTAATAGCAACTGATGGATAAGACAAGTAAATATGGTGGGGGAGAGGGA